>JBBPCX010100048.1:2937-17396 GCA_037974365.1 Hydrocynus forskahlii
CCTCTCTCTCTCTCACACACACACACACACACACACACAGACACACTGTTCAGGGACCCTCTCTCTCTCTCTCTCTCTCTCACACACACACACACACACACACACACACACTAATCATTGGCTGTGATGGCCACCATTTACTGCAGAGAGGATTCTAAGAGTGGAAGGAGAGAATGGAATTGTAAGCTGTGTATTTGTGCAGCGGGGCAGCAGAGTGGAGATCTGGCTCCAGCCGAGTGTGATACGAACACACTAGTGATACGAGCAGGTCTCAGACTGAAGCCCGAACCAGGCCAGATCATGCCGGTTCAAGATTAGACACAACTTAAAATGGTGTGACCGATAGAAAGAGAGAGAGAACTAAACCGAAAAGAAACATAGATCAGGAGAGAGAAAGAAATAAAGACAAGAGAAAGAACGCTCAAGAACAGAAAGAGGAGAGACAAAAGAGAAAGAGAAATAGAAGGGGAAGAGAGACAGAGCAGAAGGAAGTGAAGTGAGGAAGAAGAATAAAAAAACAGATGGAGAATGAGAGAAGACAGAAAAAGCAACAAAATGAGACAAGAGAGATGTAAATAAACTCACCACAAAGACCGTCAAACCTCCTACAGCTGCAATGATGATTCAGAGTTATCGACATTACTGATCCAAAAAAGACACTGAACACCATGGGGGTCTGGACGAAGGCTTGCGCTTTAAATTCTCACTCTCGAAATCATAACTTTTACATGTTTCATAGCAAACCAAAACATTTGCTTGAAACAAGGTACAGCATTTGACATCAGTAGGAACCTGTGACATCACTGGGGGTCTTGACGAGAGGCAGCCTGAAGAGTGTAACTTGGACTCATCACAGGTTAACACTCACAGTTCCCACCGCAATTAAAACCGATCCGAGGGGAATTTTAATGATACATAACGAGCATGAACAAAGTGCCGTATTGGCAGATAATGAGTGTGTGTGCATAGTCACTGTCACCTTATGAATATGTGATTAAAGGCTAGGGTCAAATTCCTCAAGGTGTTTTCCATTCTGGTTTAAATAGAGCGTGATAAGTCCTATTTGTTCAGTTTTCTAATCCCGCATGCTGGTTTTCTGCTTTCAGAATCCATGTTCCACTCCTACCCTGAACTTTGCTTCCGCAAAGCGTTTGAACAATGAATGCCCTGCATTTGTATGAAGGACTGCAACACAGCCTACTGCCAAACGGGCTGACTGCTAAGCAAGCTATTTCCATTAGCATATAGAGCCCAATCACACACACACACACACACACACACACACACACACCTCCATTCCTTTTACTCTTATCTAATATGCACTGCGCCCAAGAAAGAAAGCGGCTGGGTTTTGTTACACAGGAGGAGAAGCAGAAGTGACAGAGCGTTCAGTTTTTGGATGAATAATGCAAGCCAGCGATTTGTCCAGAATCTGCAACAAGGGAGGAAAGGTAGAATGGAGAGGCAAATAACAAGAGGTAATTACGTCCCCGGAGAGATACGGCAAAAGGAGGAAAAAGGGACATGCAGGTAGAAGATAACAGATGAAGGAGAAACACGGAGACGGAGAATGGGAGAGCAGAAGAGCGAAAGAGCAAGACCGGACAGAAGATGGAACATCGAGAACGAAAGAGGAGGAACCTTGATTAAGCCCAATTCTTCAGTTCTGCTCAAACAGTGTTCTAACAGCTGTACAACGGAAAAATGAACGGCGGAAGCACGAGGCAATCTGTCTACAAAGTAATGGATGTGTTCTGCTGTCCCGAACTCCATACGTATCCAAATTATACAGAATATTTCAGAATATCGTCAATTCTAAAACAAAATTTACCAAATGCATTCTCCTCTCTATCCTCCATCCTTTCACTAGCTTCCAACCTATTCCCATTTTCTGGGTCTGCTCATTCCCAGAAATCTTGAATTTCCCAGAGTTTTACTACCAGTGACCACTTCAATAAAACATCTTAAAGCAAAGGTCTGGCAAAAAATGTTACACACATTTACATTGTTAGGAAATGTTTGGAATCTACATTTTGTTTCTTTAGTCCAGAAATGGAGCTAACATCACTAACACTGCAAGTCAATAGACCCCCAAATCTTTTCAGTAAACACATCCCCAAACCTGTTCAAACCACATCCAGATCTTCATTAATAATATAAAGATCTTCATTAAGAGTGTCTCACCATGAGCTATTTCACTGACGAAATGATTGTCGGTGGTGATTATATGTATGCTACAGATGGATTTGGGATTAGTTTGAAATATCTTTCACACCCAGGTACAGTAACTCTTTTGGATGGAAACTGATGGAGCTGTTGGTCAAGATGATTTTCATGCTCTTAATGAAAGTGATGGGCAAAAAATGAAGCCGAACCGCTGCCACCTGTTATTACCATCCTCCCAAGTGCATTTCAGATCTGCAATTGTTCACAGTGGAATGATTTTCTATTTCCATTTCTTTACACCAGCAATTTTACCTCTTATTTACATGTCATTTAGGATTAAATACATTCTGATTGGATCTCTGTGTCTTCCTTGTCTTTTGTCCTCCACCGCTTAATCTAAATGGTTTTGAAAATGGTAGGAAAACTTGTTTTCTCTTTGTGTGCAGCTCTGTCACTGTGCTGTCTTCGGTTTTGTGCTTAATTCTCAGTAGTTGTAAATCGGCTGGCCATGGCGGCAGTGCAGTGCTGGTATGTTGCCTCTTGAAATTATAATCATGAGGAACATCTAACGTTATAGGTTTCATCCTTTGTGATATTTTTCAACTATATGAAAAAAAAATCATTTTGATTTTCCATAATTTTAATTCTGCGTTTCTCATCCACTGTTAACTGTCGCAACCATTACTTTCAAGGTGTCTGGATCAAGGAGTTCCAACCACCCAGCATTCAGCACCACCAGTATACTGATCACCGCCTGATCATCTGGAATCATCTGCTCCTGTTTCTTCACTGGTCCAAGCCTTAAGTTCAAAGACTATTGAGCCTGAATGATTCATCCATAGGGTCACTAGGTGGCTTAACAAACAAAAAACAATCCTGTGAAACTGGTCAGGTATAGGAACTGGACTGAAAATGAGAGTCTTTGTCCTTCAGGAAGCCTGGTGAACTATTCTTCGAGACTACATTAAAATACAAGAAAGTCAGCCCAGCGGTTCTTTCTGAATCGATGTTAACAGTCTGTTAAGAGAACAATTAGAGGATGTCAGTGATACGGTTTGTTTTCTTTCTGTGTGAATGTGTGTGTGTGTGTGTGTGTGTGTGTGGCAGATGTTTAAAAGGGCCTTTAATGTCATTCAGCTTGTCAGAGTGCAAGTGAAGTCTGACGTGCTCTGTTTTTCTTGCGTATGAATTTCTTTCGTCTTTTGTCATAAGGAAACAGAGTGAGCAAACGTTGCAGAGTTAAGCATGATATTCACTGCAAACATTGAGCCAAGGATTCATTTTACAAAGCCAAACATTCCCTGAGACAGTGTACTCTGTGTGTTTTGTGAGACACACACACCCACACACACACACAAAGTCCAGAAAACACCCCACTTTCTGTCTCCTGCGCTCTGAACTGATGTCACTCAGCATTATGTCTTTAAGGCATTCACTTTCATGAACACACACACACACACACACACGCATGCAACCAGTAGACCTGAAATTACTTTGCTAAATTGAAGTAACATTTATATATATATATATATATATAGAAGAATACAAGAAAGTCAGCCCAGCGGGTCTTTCTGAATCAATGTTAACAGTCTGTTAAGAGAACAATTAGAGGATGTCAGTGATAAGTGTACTGCTACATTAAAATACACTGATGCGTTAAAATGTTTTAGAAATTCCGGCTCTAGTTGCAGTTTTGAACACTCAAGTCTTAGTTAAAATATTGACTAGTACTGACTAATCTTATTTCCCTTTTCCCTTTACGTTATAAAAAATATATATTTAGGTTATTGGACCAATGTTCTGATATCACTTCATTATATTAACATACACATAGGTTTTAGGGCATTTTTGTAGTTATTAATTTGGAGAAACAAGGCATACAATCTTAAATATCATAAAAACCTTTGACATTTCTTGAAACTTCACTATTTCTTGATATTTTTTGTTTTTCATTCGATTTGCAAACTATCTAATCTTATAAAAAACATCATAAAAATGCTCAAAGCTTAGTTGTGACCTTGACTGATATTAGAATACTATCAAATATTGTCATATGTCAAAAATTGAAAAACGTCACTGCCTTTTACATTATAAAAACTCTGTCAAGATGACCAGACCAGTTAAAAGTTATATTACTGATATTACTTTTACATTGTTGTACATTAAAGTATTAGGACGTTTTACTTTTTTTCTATTGTTACCATGTTGGAGACACAAGGCGTGCTTACAACAGCAACTTATACTACATTGAATACCACCAACACTTGAATACCACCAACACTTTGTAACATATTTCTACATTATTTTTGTTTGTTTTTTATTTGAAAACTTTGTCTCCAAATGGGTATAGAAATGGTGCTGTTATATTTTTATGTTTTTCATGCACACTTCTGTTTGCAAGCCAGGATTAACTGAAGGGCAGGCTGGTCAGCTGCTCAGCCTAGTGAGTGGCGCACATGCTGATTAAATGAGTATTGATCACTCGGACCAAGGACATACAACAGGGTCTCATCTTAGATGGACATTCTAAATCATCTTGACCTCATTCCACCATCGAGGAACTCATTTGATGGGTTAGAATGAGATGTTGTTCAGACTATTTCTGTTGGTCTGCTCATCATGTAATTTTTATGCAAAATGCACATTTCTTATGTGCATTTTGTGGCTATTTTTTAATTCGGTAGAAATAAACACAGTTTTAAAATCAGGCTAGCGACAATACATTTTGTAAATTGTGCTTTTATTTTAAAATATTTCATCTTAGCTTTCATCTTTGAATGTAAATATTGAAGGTAGCCCTATATAGACTGCACTGTAACTAATGCGCTGTCGTTTTCTTTGGTATAAGCAGGTAAATACAGTAATACATGAATTTAATTTAATTTACATAAAATACATTAATTTAATGAAATGAAAAACACGAGAACACTCGAGACGCTCCACGGGGGAAAATATTTTTTTAAATTACGCATATATATATATATATATATATATATATATATACTGAATTTTATTTTAATATAATCTAATATGATATATAATAAGAACAAATAGGAAAAAATACTGAAATGCCGATCCTGAAAGAAAATGTAAATTTAATTTATTAACCCCATTATAGCCCTGCGGTAGGCTGGCGCCCGGCCCAGGGTCAGTCCCTGCTATGCATACGTTGACACCGGGATAAGCTCCCGATACCCACGACCCTAGTGAGGATTGAGCATTTACAGAAAATGAATGAATGAACTATGTTATAAACAATCCATTTAAGTATTCACATGTTAGCAGTATATCAGTATGCCAGCAATCACTAATATCCCAAGTTTGCCTGTCTTGTTATTTCATCCCTATTCCCTGCACTCATATCTAATAGTTTTCTTACTTGATCATTGAGAATAAGTAAACAGAGGAGTTTCCCAAAGGAAAAAGGCAATGACATGCATAATTTATATACAAAAGAGTTCATTAACTCACAGAACAGCTAACGAGAATGCCCACTGCTTAATTAGGATCATGATTCTGTATGAGGAGAAGTAGCACCACCTTATCAAAGACATTACATTATATGAGAAAGCAGTTGGCTCTTAACAAGCCACAATGAGCATTAATGAGATAATTACAGAGATAACAAGGGCTGTCTCAGATGTAAAAGTGCTTCAGCTATATATATACATATATATATACATATATATACAAACACACATATATATATATATATATATATATATATATATATATATATATATATATGCAGTACATAAGGGTGTTAACTTTTATGAGTCTGTGTGTGTCTGTGCATGTGTGTATTAGAAGAGGAAACAGAGGCACATAAGTGCACACCCACACACACACACACACACACACACACACACACACACTGCTCCCCTTCCTCCCTTTAATCGCTGCTCTCCTTCTCCTCCTAAAGTGTTTAGTCTCAGCCCAGTGAGCACCGCGCAGCGGAAGAGCCGCCGCAGCCCAAAACACAAAGAGAGAGCCGGAGAAAAAGGACACACAGGATCCGGGAGACGCACTGAGAGAGAGAGAGAGAGTGTGTGTGTGTGTGAGAGAGAGAGTGTGTGAGTGTGTGTGTGTCTGTGTCCTGTTTGTCCCCCCTGGACTCATCCCTCTGTCCCCCAACATGGACTTGGAGCAGAAGAGTCCAGCAGTGCGAATCGGACGCTCTGGTAGGGCCCGCTCTTCTTACTCTACTTTTTCTGTTCAGGTTCTACACACACAGACTCCTGTGCAGAACTTAATACTGCATCTACACTATAGACCTGCTGGAGTCACAGACTGAGTACTGCAGACTTTCTGAACTTCTGCACACAGGGCATAGATTTATTTTGGGTTTAGTTGGTTTAATCTGGTTTGTTTTGGTTTGGGTTGAGTTTGTTTAATTTGGTTAGGTTTGAGTTGGGCTTTTTTGGGTTGAACTTATGTTGATTTGGTTTGGGTTGAATTTGGGTTGGTTTACGTTGAGTTGGTTTTTAATTTGGTTCGGTTTAGTTTAATTTGCTTTGGTTTGCTTTGATTTGAGTTGGTTTAACTTGGTTTTGTTTTGTTTCGTTCGGTTTGGTTTGGTTTGGTTGGGTTGAGTTGTTGAATTTGGTTCGATTTGGTTGGATTTGGTTTGGGCTGAGTTGATTTAATTTGATTTGGTTTGATTTGAGTTGGTATAATTTGTTTTGGTTTGGTTTAATTTGGTTTCCATTGAGTTGGTATAATTTGTTTTAGTTTGGTTTAATTTGGTTTGGTTGGATTTGGTTTGGTCTGGTGCAACTGGTTTAGGTCTGGTTTTAGATCTGTACTTCAATTTATCATTATTTATAACTACAACCTTATTATGGGCTTTTTTATGGCTTACCAACTGCTAAGAATTGTTCAGCAACCATTAGAAAAAGTGTGTAGAAGTGTGCAAAGAGTAAGAACTAAAAGAGAAGTTCTGAATTTGGGTGACTGGTTTATGGCTGGTTTTAGATTGGCACCTTACTTTAACCTCATTACTAACTACAACCGTATTATGTCTGTGCATTTTTATGGCTTCAGTGCCAAGGAATTACTCAGCAACCATCAACAATATAAAGAGTGCAGAAGTGTATAAAGCACAGGAACTGAATTTGGGCTCTGGCACTTTGGACGTGGTCTACAGGTTTGAAGACGGTTCTTGGCTTGGACGCGTCCTCAACTTTTACATAGTGTAAAATTATCGAAAAACTTCCTCAGACTTGTAGATCTCATTTACAAAAGTGGGTCTTCAAAGAGTCATCCATGAAAGGGTTCTTGAAGGAGCTCAAGCTGAAAAATGAATGCTTTTACTGCACCTGTTTCTAAAAGTGGGCGTTAATGTGGCTGGACTCATGACCTTTATGTTTTGTTTCTTTGATTTTCATTGGAACTTCTTGACCTTTTCTGTTTCTGTGTGTTCACTCATTCCTCCTCAAAGAAGGTGTTGCTTCAATGAAATATGCTGAAGAACAAGCAGAAGTAGCTTCTAACAGTCTTCATGACTTAAACAAAACAAGTGTTCTTCAGTTTTTTTGAGCACAGTAGTGTAAAATAAAAGGCTGAAGCTCCAAACTGAGAGATATGAGCCGCGGTAAGGGCTTCAGAAGAACCAGCAGATGAGCATGAAATGAAACCCAGAGAAAGAAACAGGAACTAAATGCAAATGAGTCAAATGGTAGATTCTTGTCCTTAAAGCACCCGAAACAAGAACAAAAGCAAATGGTTGTAGATGGAATTGAGGCCTGTAGCTCAACTCGAAGGCCTGGTTTACTTTTAAAAGTCACTTTTCACAGCTTCAGTGGTCTTTGGAGAAGTTTGTGGAGCTGGTGATTCTTCAAAATGCAAAGAATTCTGCTTTGTAATTCTGGTTTTCCTGGATTTTTTCGTGGGTTCCCATCAAACGTGAGGAGTTCCTCGATCTCTAACCCAAAGCTTTTCGGGTAAAATAAAAGAAGTGGGAGAAAATCGAATTTGTTGATTGCTTGTGCAATCAACTTGTGTGAGCAGAAGGGTGTGTGAGCAGAAGGGTGCAATCGATTGACAGCGAGACGTCTGTAGCGGGTCTGTAGGCTTCAACCCATGAGTGTGTGTGTGGTGTGTGATGGAAAATCGTGATTAGCACTTTGGCTCGCCACGCGGCGATGGCTGTGGTTGCAGAACACATGGGATTTGGATGCTGAATAAAACCACATTCAAACCGTATCAACCTGAACTGATTTCACGCTCTGAACCCGTGGCAGTTTTTACCCCATTCAGAATAAACGCCACCCTGCTAGGAACTGGACCCAAATACCTGGACTCACACATTTAACTCCTTCAGCTTTAAACAACCGACTCTGAGCCAAAAACCTTAACCGTAAGGAAAAAAACCAACCATTCACAGTGTTAGATACTTCTTTACCTTCCTGTAAACAATAAGATGCCATGAAGCTTCTAAAGGGTTCTTTAATAAAGTCAGTGGTTCCATACAGAACCATTTACTCTGAAACCATTTGACTGGTTAAATGGTTCCTCCAAGGATTATTTAAATGGTTCTAAAGTCTGAGAACCATTTTTGGTACAATATTGCGGTGAGTGTGGAAGAACCACAGTTGGGTCCTTAAAAAGGTTTGGTCTTTTTAAAGGTTCCATATCTGTAAAATATATATATATTTAAGAGTTCTGTCCATTTAAAGCTCCACATCTGTAAAAATACAAGAAGTCTCTCAATAATTTAAGCCTTACATCTGTAAAATTATAAGAAATCTGTCCATTTAAGGCTTCATATCTGTAAAAAATATAGGGATATTGTCAATCTGTAAAAAAAAAATTAGGAATGCTATCTATGTAGGGCTCCACATTCGTAGAAAATATAGGAATATTGTCAATTTGAGGTTCCTCATATGTAAAAAATATAATAATTATGTCAATATAAAGCTCCACATCTGTACAAAAAATATATGAATTCTCTCAATATAAGGCCCCACAATGTCAGTTTCAATGTTCTTCCAAGACCTTTTACATTCTGTCTAACAGGTTCCTCATTCTGACAAATCTCATTTACAGAGATAATTCTTTGGCATTTCCAGTGCTAAACTTGACTTCTGGACTGAAAAAGAAACTTTTCACAAAACTCAAAAGAAGCTGCAGTTATAAGCAACAGGAAACTGAGGGTAAAGTGTCTGAGATCTTCTGGTCCATCGAGGAACAGTCGAGACCCTTTCACTGAAATCCATTCATAGGTTCTCATCCATTTACGCCACATGGGTGTCAGCCAGAACCAGAACCAGAGCTTACAGTGCATATTTTGGAAAGATTAATGGAAATGCCAGCATAAAAACTTCTTCTAGAAGTTCTACAGTTTGCAGGGGTTGATTTGTTTCTTACCTACGTTCAAACATATTCCAGATCCTGAAGTGTGAGGTAGAAGTTCGGGTGAGTGGACTGTTCATACATTGACTAATGGACACAATTAACTGTGCTAATACCTTTCACTCATTTACCTTTAAACAACCAACACTGAGCCAAGAATCTTATTTGTTGTAAAATAATTCAACCATTCACACATTTAGATGCTTATTTGTCTTCGTATGAACAATAAGATGCCTCAGAGAGACCTCAGAATAATGCATATTATTATGTATACAAAATAAAAGTAGTACAAGTCTTGGAATATAGATAACTATGGAAAGACCAAGGTTTTGCTTTCAAAGATCATAAAATATCAAATTCGATTATTAATTATTATTCTTGTTTGTAATGATTGTGGAATGTTTTTTGTTTTTTTGTCATACTTATAGGATAAAAAATGTATATATATATATACATACATAAACGCATATAGGTACTATAATATAATAAGGATATACTAACAAAAATATATAATTGTTTAATCGTCTATACAAGAGGTACAAGTCTTACTTAAAAGCTTTCACGACTAGACAGTCGTGTTAAGTGTTAAAACACTCATATTACAATAAACACAAGCCCAGAATTACTTGTAGCCCCATCAGATACCTGGTTGTCTCTTTTTACTTCATTAGATTAAATTAACAATGACTGAAGGCATCTGGAACCAAACCTATGTTCTCCTCACCAGCTCACAAAATATCAACTACTTAAAAAAAAAAAAAGAAATCTTGATACTTTTTACTGTTTTTTTGTTTGTTATTCTAATGTTCTTATGAGTTCTTGCTGATATAAATGTCTTTAAAAATTTGCATAGGGGCCTAAAACTCTTCTGCACAGTTCTGTACATCACACAGTAGAACGAGTCCATGCCCAAATCACACTTTTTATTGAAGAACCCTTAAAGAACCCACTTTTGTTACCTGTTCACTGTCTCCTGGGGTTCCAGATCAGGTTCTTGTTCCGTCTGTTTTGAACTCCTAGAAGGCAGAACTCTCTAAAGTTGGTCAAAAGGGTGGAGTAAAAATGTACAGCAGGCTGGATTAGAACATTAAAAGGTTTTTTCTGCAGTAAAGGTAAGAACTACATACAGAACTGTGAACTCAAAGTGTTTTATGCAGGACTGATGAAACCCTGTCCGGTTATGTGAAGAACCTTTAAAAAGTGGATAAAATGGTTCTTCTAGTTCTCCAGGAATTCAGGTTCACCGTTCTGAATGTTCAGCTGTTCTTAGAAGTTCTGGATGAATAAAACTCTCCTTTATTTCTGATCCTCCTCTTCTTCAGACTCCACTCTTTCATCTTCTCCAGCTCCTTCTCTCCTTCAGATCCTCCTCCTCCTCCTCCCGACCCTGTGAGGAAGTGTTTAGACCTCTTTACCTCATCATACCCACCAAATGCTTAGACACAGTGGAACAAACAAACAAACAAACAAACAAACAAATCAAATAAAAAATGGGGAAAAATTAAAATAATGAACAAATCGATAAATCATGAATTAATAGGGACGATCCTTTCATGATTATTATTTTTAAATCTATATACATTTGTTATTTTTGTTAATATATGTTTACTCTACATTATAGGATCTATACGTGTTTGAATATAGTAAATAAATAAATAAAGACAAAAAGAAATGCACAAATAATTGTGTGTTTAAATAAATAAATTGTAAACAAAACATTGGGTTTAAATAGAGTAAATCAATAAATGCGTGTATAGACACACACACACACACACACACACACACACACATATATATATAATGTATTAAACGAATATTACACACTATCATAAATATACATATTAGTAAAAATTGTTTTTTTACAATTAATTTATGAAAACACACATTCATTTATCTATTTCTTTCTATCTTTATTTACTTTTTTTTTTACTATGTTTAAACACATAATGATACCACAATATAGAGTAAACTTATGGAAAGTATCCTCCTATTCATTTATTATTTGTATATTTGTTCATATTTTTCCTTCAATTTATTTATTTATTCATGTATTTATTTGTTAATTATATTTAAATACATATGGATACTACATGCTTATATATATATAATAAATATTTCGTAGTTTAGTTAAACACACACACACACACACACAGTCATGCACACGCGCGCGCGCCCGCCAGCACACGCGTCACACTTCCACACAGTTCACTTTCCTGCCCCCAGGCCTTTTCTTATTAAACCGCGCTGATTTATTTATTTATTTTCTTACTTATTTGCCTGTTTGTTTATTTATTTGTTTATTGTCTGTTTTAATGAACACTAACTTTAGAGATAGGACCGTCTCCTGCAGTCACGCGCGTGTACTGCGGCCCGGCCGCCAGCTCGCACGCGCCATTAAACTCCAAATAAATAAATACAAACAAATAAATAAATAATTAAAGAGGAATAATAACACAAAAAGTAAAAAAAAAAAAAGTTTGTCTCCCCAAATCAGCCTCGACAACTTAAAAAAAACCGAAACATGATTAAATATATAAAGAAAGACAGAGAGAATTAAAAAAGCCCCGCTATAATTATTCGCGATTAGAGAAATAAATAAATAAACAAATAAATAAATTGTTGATCCGTGTTTGTGTTGTTTTGGCCCTGAGCGACAGTAACAGAGGGTGGTTGTAGACGGTGCAGGGGGAGGGAAGACCAGGGTGGGGGCGTTTAAACACACACACATACACACACACACACACACACGCACACACACTCGCATACATATATACACATACACAATCACATATACACACACACAATCACGCACACACACACAAACACACATACACACACACACACACACACACACACTCACATACGTACATATACACATACATAATCACACACACATACACACATACTCTCACACACTCACATACATACATATACACATACAAAATCACATACACACATACAAAAACACGCGCGCGCGCATACACACGGTCTTCTATGACTTTTATTTTATAATCCCCACTTATTTTCAGCCTGTTTTATTAAAAACATAAATATCGTTTTTTCTCCAGTAAAACTGAGATAAAATTAGTCTATACACACACACTGACTGGTTTTGTGTTTTTCAGGCTATGTGTCGGTGTGTGTGTACTGCACTGCGGAGCTCGAGCCCTAACTTCTATTTTTATTTTAGTTGTGATTTCTGAGTGTATTCTGAGTGTGCTCTCTTTATCTGGCTGAATTATCTGGTCACTGTTTGATTTTCCTGCTGTTGGTGTGAAATACAGAGACAGAAAGAGGAAGAGAGATAAACAGACTGGAGCAGCGCCCCCCAGCGGTGCCCACTCACACAGCAGAGAACTAAACACCACAGAAACAAACAGCAGATAACAGAGCACAGAGAAGGAAAATAGAGAGAAACAGAAGAAAAAAGAGCAGAATATCACCTAAAATTAAACATTAAATAAGAGAGAGTGAAAGAAAGAAAGAATGGAAGAAAGAAAGAAGGAAAATAGAAAGAAAGAATGGTAGTCAGTTCTGTAGGAGTGTGTGTTAGCTCTGTAGGAGTGTGTGTTAGTTCTGTAGGAGTGTGTGTTAGTTCTGTGGGACCGTGAGTTAGGCGTGTGTGTTAGTTATGTAGGAGTGTGAGTTAGTTATGTGGGAGTGTGTGTTAGTTCTGTAGGAGTGTGTGTTAGTTCTGTAGGAGTGTGTGTTAGTTCTGTGGGAGTGTGTGTTAGGAGTGTGTGTTAGTTCTGTAGGAGTGTGTGTTAGGAGTGTGTGTTAGTTCTGTGGGACTGTGTGTTAGTTCTGTAGGAGTGTGTGCTGGGAGTGTGTGTTAGTTCTGTAGGAGTGTGTGTTAGTTCTGTGGGAGTGTGTGTTAGTTCTGTAGGAGTGTGTGTTAGTTCTGTTGGAGTGTGTGTTGAGAGTGTGTGTTAGTTCTGTAGGAGTATGTGTTAGGAGTGTGTGTTAGGAGTGTGTGTTATTTCTGTGGGAGTGTGTGTTAGGAGTGTGTGTTAGTTCTGTGGGAGTGTGTGTTAGTTCTGTAGGAGTGTGTGTTAGTTCTGTAGGAGTGTGTGTTAGTTCTGTTGGAGTGTGTGTTAGGAGTGTGTGTTAGTTCTGTAGGAGTATGTGTTAGGAGTGTGTGTTAGTTCTGTAGGAGTATGTGTTAGGAGTGTGTGTTAGTTCTGTGGGACTGTGTGTTAGGTGTGTGTGTTAGTTCTGTGGGAGTGTGTGTTAGAAGTGTGTGTTAGTTCTGTGGGAGTGTGTATTAGGAGTGTGTCTTAGGAGTGTGTGTTAGGAGTGTGTGTTAGTTCTATGGGACTGTGTGTTAGGAGTGTGTGTTAGTTCTGTGGGAGTGTGTGTTAGAAGTGTGTGTTAGTTCTGTGGGACTGTGTGTTAGGAGTGTGTGTTAGTTCTGTAGGAATATGTGTTAGTTCTGTGGGAGTGTGTGTTAGGAGTGTGTGTTAGTTCTGTGGGAGTGTGTGTTAGGAGTGTGTGTTAGTTCAGTGGGAGTGTGTGTTAGTTCTGTGGGAGTGTGTGTTAGTTCTGTAGAAGTGTGTGTTAGTTCTGTGGGAGTGTGAGTTAGGAGTGTGGGAGTGTGAGTTAGTTCTGTAGAAGTGTGTGTTAGTTCTGTGGGAGTGTGAGTTAGTTCTGTAGAAGTGTGTATTAGTGTGTGTTGAGTGTGTGTTAGATCTGTAGGAGTGTGTGTTAGGAGTGTGTGTTGAGAGTATGTTAGATCTGTAGGGGTGTGTGTTAGCAGTGTGTGTTAGTTGTGTAGGAGTGTGTGTTAGTTCAGTAGGAGTGTGTGTTAGTTCAGTAGGAGTGTGTGTTAGGAGTGTGTGTTAGTTCAGTAGGAGTGTGTGTTAGTTCAGTAGGAGTGTGTGTTAGGAGTGTGTGTTAGTTCAGTAGGAGTGTGTGTTAGTTCAGTAGGAGTGTGTGTTAGG
>JBBPCX010100069.1:5689-23123 GCA_037974365.1 Hydrocynus forskahlii
GGCTGTGTGTACTGACAGTAGGTGGAGCTGCGTGCAGTCAGAGGGCGGGGCTGTGTGTACTGACAGTAGGTGGAGCTAGTAAGTAGATAGGTAAGACTGTCACACCTGCTAACCGCACCCAGTCCCACCCACTCACTATGTTTTCACACACACACATCTGGTATACTTTTAAAAAAGCACACGTGAATAGTTTGTTGGAAAATAGAGACATAAAGAGGCTTTGAAATTTCTTCATTAAACCTCTGTGATCACAGTGATCATCTTGCAAAATTAGCACTAATGATTAATGGTACATTTAAATCCATGATTTTAAATCAAGTAAAGAGGATAGTCCTATTTCCAACCAGATGTTAAGAGTAAAATTTGGTATCTGTAATACCGCACACACACTTACACACACAAATACACACACCGACACACAGAGCCAGCGCCTCAGGGTTTTAGAGGTTCTCTCCTCTTGGCCAGCAGAGGCCATTTCAGAGGCATCATTAATGCTGGGACAGGCTAAGTAATTTCAGTTCAATCAGCATGTCTCGATAATATCATCTGATCTGGGGCCAACCAGAGCACAGTGCCAGGGCAACTTTAAACCTAGGCAAAGTACAGCCACTGGGCCACATTCAAAATACATCACAAGCAACGTCCATTCATTACAGCACAGGGCCAGGCTGGGTCCAATCAATACATCAGTGTACATAAAATCCACTTAAACATCACTGAAAACCACACAGACAAAACACTGATATCTCGTGGCTTCTTTACTGCAATCAGTAAAGTCTTCTAATACATAAATAAAACCTAAGGATTAAAGGACATGTAGTGCTGATTTGCGGGAAACTGGATTCATAGCATGTATATTGCATCATGAACAAGCTACAAAATTACCTGCAGGCATTTTGTTGAGTGAGAGAAATCGAACTGTAGGAGATGTGAGCAAATGTGAACACACCATTAATATTAGCAGTTCTTGAGATATTGAAATGTGTCAGCTGCAGCACCCCCTATGAGTGAAACTGCACAAAATTTGGCATGCTTCCAAAGAATGTGGCGGCGATGCAGCGTGTCAAATTTTGGGACGTTTTAACCTTTACATCATAGCACCAAGGGAAACATCCACCTAGGGTCACAAGACTCTTATTCTGTATCAGCCATGTAGAGCTACAAGTGTACTTGCAATGTATCTAATTTGGATGTTCATATGTTTCATATGGATGAAAGTCCATTTTTATTGTTAGGACATTTTTAAGAATTGATGGAAATGATTACAAATTAAATTATTACTTGATTACTAATCAATAGCAATGGCCCTAGTTCTGTTCTTTCCTGTAACTGGGACAGGATCCAAAGTTTGAATGTTTTATAATGCTCTCCCGAGTTTCAGCGCTCCGTTATGCAAAAAGTGTTTGGCAGCTGGAAGCACTGTAACTGTAAGGAATGAAGTTCTTAAGACTGAAAGCGTGACAGATCAACCAGTCCTAACACAGGTTAATTAGTGCCGCTGCTGTGTGGGACATTGGTAAGTTGGATTTTCTATACTAATTGGTTTAATCTGTCCTTTTCTTCAGCATGCTGGAAAAGGCTGCCTGACCCTAATCCAGTCACATAGGGTTCGCCTCACGAAACTGGGCAAGCTGCAATAATGTGGTTTACATGAACTTAAAAAACAATGTTGACAAAACGAGTATTTTAGTTTTCCTGGCCTGAGTCACAAGCTGCAGGAGAGGGTTGTGGAATGCTGGGCTTTGAGTTTGCTACACAGCCCATTTAATCACTCATGCATGCTTTATTAGTGATTGCGCATTGTGCCATTTTTATTATTCTTCATTTTCAGCCAGTTTGTCCACCAACTCATCAGGATGGAAGACCAGACCAACTCCAGTTTTCTCCCCAGAGGAGAGACTGGTGGAACGTGGAGGTCAAACGTTTACCTGTGTCATCATGATAGAAGGGAACTAGCACCACTCCAGCAATCACCTGGTATACTACAGCAACTACGTCACAAAACCCAGTGAAATGCCAGAAACACCACAGCAACTAACTGGCAACACCATATGAAACACTAGGAACACCACAGCCACCACCTAGCAAAACTCTATGAGCCATCATGAAACCTATATCAACTATAGCAACACCCTCTGAGCCACCAGGAATACAACAACAACAATGTAGCCAAACCAAAGCAATCACCTGGAACACCATAACAACCATCTTACAGATAAATTACAACTACATAGCAATGACCTGCAATATCACAGCAATTAGTCTCAGAAACCACTGAGGATATCACAGAAACCAACTAGCAAAACCTTTACAACCACAAGAAAAACCTTTTTTTGCAGTTATGTTAAATGCTTTTTGCTGGTCAGTGGAAAACAACCGAAGAAATAGACTGAAAAAGACTGCGGCCCCTTGTGGTCCTGTGACAATGCTATGTTAGCAGACATCTGTATCAAAATAGAAAGTATATTACATCAAATTTTTAAAAAGTAAAATATCATCAAAGAAATAAACATCGATACCTTGTGCCACTGTCTCAATATAATATCATGCCAATAAAAATACAACACTGCTTAGATTTTTCCCCAACCTCCTCTGGTAACTCTTTTAAAAGCATCAGCCGCATTAACATTTCAGGGTCAACGGAGCAAAATTATCTGGAATAAACCCTTGTAAAACATTACATGAAGTGAAAAGTCAGCGTTCAGAGGGTAGGAGGTTTGTTCGGACAGTGAGGACACATAAAGAGAGAGGGTAAACTGAAACAGGGCTGGTGTTTATGGTTCGGCTCGCCTGGCTGCTGCTGTAAACCTTTATTATAACAACAAAAAAAGGATCACACTGAGCACAGGCCAAGCAAGGCATCCAAATTCCTTGTACACGTTTGGACAGGAATCCAGTAAAGTGGGCAAAGGAGGAGGATAGGGGGGCATTAAGCGCTGGCTGAAGCCAGAGGGATAATTTGTATTGTTCTTCATGTGATACACATGCAGCGTGTGCTTTTTCACAATGAGGCGAGGTTGCTCCAGCACTTAACTCTTTCCAGGGACTTGAGGAAACTCTGCCGGAGCTTCCCGAGCAGCTGCTGTCCGCTCCTTATGCAGATTTATCCCATTAATGTTCCTAAAGAGACGAAGACCTCGCACTACGGCGGCTGCTTTCATTCACCAAGGCATTCCGAACTGACCACACCAACTTAACAACCACACATTCTAGTCAGTGCTAAAGATTTTGCCGCACACCTCCAAAGTTGGGGGTTCGAATCCGAGTCCTTGCCTTGTGTGTGGGTAGAGTTTGCATGTTCTCCTTGTGGTGGCATGGGTTTCCTCCATTGTCTCCGTTTTCTCACACAGTTCAAAGACATGCTCATCAGGTGAACTGAGGATTCTAAATTGACTGCGTGCGTATGTGTGTGTGTGTGTGTGTGTGTGTGTGTGTGTGTGTGTGTGTGTGTTTGTGTGTGCGCACGCCCTGGTTTGGGCTCCAGGTACCCACAGTCCTAGTAAGGATTAAGCGGTAACAGTAAATGAATTAATTATTCATTTGTTTTTAATAAAACTACTTTAAAAATGTAAAATACATTTTTATTGTAACATCTCACACACAGTGTGCCACACTAATTCCAGTTCTAACTAGGTGCTAAACAGGTATTCCTGATCAAAAATGTAGATGTTTAACATGTGAGATTTTTTACCTTTTTCTTTTTTACATAGCTTGAAAACAGCTGATCTTTACATTGAATCAAAATTTTACAACTGACGGACAAAAAGAAAGGCTCCAAAATGGCTTGGAAAAAAAAAAAAGTCATAAAAAGTCATGCTCAGAAGAGCAAGTAGCGGCGCAAGTTATGCTCAGAAATGCAAGTAGTGGCACATCATATTGCCAAGCCCCATGTTTAACCATGTATTTATCCACATTCTCACGTTCTGCATGGTCCATCACTAAGCAGGACTAATTGTGCCCTCTTGAACTCCTGACATTGTTGACATCTCTGGTGTAATCTTCGGACACATCTGAAGGAGTGGACTCAGTGTTTCAGGGGTACCAAGAAAGGTTACATATTTAGGCTTTGTTCCATGTAAACATACTTTTGGGGCCCTTAGTCATAACAGTGTGTTAAACTAACCCCCCTGTGAGGAGGCTGCACTTTCCAGGCCCTGTGAGCATGTTACACTAACCCCCTCATGGGGAGGCTGTCCTTTTGGGGGTCTTATCTGTAACAGTGTTTTTGAAGATGAATTGAATAGTTCCCTGGTGATTATCAAATAGTATTTTTGCCTGAAATGCCCATCAATAGTCTAAGACTCTCAGAATGAAGCTGAAACACACTTTAACCTCAAGAGTCCCGGTTCTATTAGCTGAAGCAAGAACAACACAGATTACTTTCTGTGCTGCTTACTTAACAATCATGCCAATATTTCTGGCAGGGGCATCAAGTGGAGGAAAAGTCTTAGAAGAAGTGCTCCAATTAGTGGGTGTTTTGTTAAAGTGGGTGTTTTGAAAAAGGGGGGGATTGGAGAAGGGTAGGAACGATCCCTGGGGAGGGGGCAGTTGTCATGGGTACTCGTGTGTCGCAGCAAGCCGTCTCTCTCTCGCACTTTTTCTCCGATCTGTTCTCTCTCTCCATCACCATGACAATTAGCCCCAGAAACACCAGGCTCGCTTTCGGGTGCCAAACTCTCCATTTCTTCCCCCTGGAGGATGGCGAAACTACGCACAGACCGTGGGCTTTTTCTCCCAAAGCTCCAGAAGTGGAAAGAAAATGTCTATGTGGTTCTTTTCATTGTTTGTTTTTCTTGCCCTCACACCCCTCACCACACCACACACACACACACACACACACACACACACACAAAAACACACACTCCATTCCATCTTGATCTGTTCTTTTGGTCTTGGATTACATAATGACGCCGATCCATCCCAATTAGGAGGTGTTGCTTCCTCGTGAGGGTGTGGAGGAATAACGAGAGGGAGGGCTCTCTTTCACCAAGACCTACTGTCGTTTCTTTAACGCCCCCACAGTGGATCTCCCTCATTGCAGCAAATCAATTAGGAGATAAAAACTGAGACAAACCACTGATCGTATGTTACATTTTCTTCAGCCAAAAAGTCCTATTTCATTTTTGCAACATTCTCCAGCCTCTCTTTATCCCTTAGAATTAAACAAAGGCGCTGCAACAAAAATAGTTTAAGACCAATATATGTAAATGAGCTCTGTTCTGATTGGCCTTCAAAAAGCAGTGCAATGAAGCAAATGAACAGTAACTATTTTAAAGTGACAGTAATTCTGCTTAAAAGTGTATTGAAGGATACAGAAGCTTCAGTTCTGTTTAGTAGGTCACATTTCTTTCGACCAATCCTGTAAGGCTGTGGGTGGGACATTGAGCGACAGCTTTTTATGGGTTACTGATGCCGATGACCAACACACACACCTGTCACCACATAAATCTACGCACATAAGTTCAAGTCTACATGTATTAATCAGAAGTTTCATCTTTCTTTAAGCCACACTATGCATCCTAAACTCCAGCACGCTTCATCAGTGGGGGTCCCTAAAATGTCAGTGATGGTCACTGTGTGGTAAAATGTTAAATAAATAAAGCATGAGCAGTTGACTGTTGATACAGAAGTTGCCACCTCCTGGAAATATATTTAGAACTGCAATAACAGTAATTCTAAAACAGTAGTCATATCACACTCACTACATATTACATTTTAAAATGATTTTTAGAATAGATACTTGAATGCTTGTTTGGAAACACTGATGAATATTTAAGTCTTTTAGCAAGAGCACAATTTAAAATGCCAGTTTTGATTATCCAATTACACGAGTATTCATTTGTCGGCTGGGCAGATAAAGGTTTTCTACACCTAGTTGAACTATACTAAAGGGTGTGCCTTCTTGCATTTCATGGCCCTATAGACTGAATAAGTTGGGTTAACAAGCCCATTGCCAACAAAACTGCCAAGTACTGAGCTAAATCAAATTGAATTGGCTGTAATTCGAGCCACTGTTTCCATGATGCAGATTATCCGTGGAGAGGGAGCAGCTGTGTCGCACCAGCCTGGCTGTGTAGGATGCAGTTGCGTGGTTAAGATCTAGGCCCTCCAAAGGGAGATAGGAGAGAAAAGGAAAGGGAAAAAAGAAAGAAATCTGCTGATCTGCTGGATACCACAGAAGCAGCGCACAGAACAGTCTTGAAAAAGAACACCTTCACAAAGGCGATGATACGATTCTATCATGATATTCTGGCCACAATACGATGTTATTGAAATTCATCAACTTGAAAACAGATGGTGCATTAGGTACAGGGGTTTGTTAATAAAGTTCAATTAGAATATGGCAAGGTACTTAACAACAACATAATTATGATACATAATTTTTTCATAGGGGATCCTGTCCAATCTGGCAACTCAGCAGACTGCTGGCTCTGCTGAATGAGAGCAGAGGGAACAGCATCTTCAGCCGCCATTTAAAAATGAAAACAGCTTTTTGGTCAACTTGGAAATGGCAGACGTGTCAGATTTTCAAGTGTTTTTTTGTTTTCTAATAGTCTCATTACTGAATACACTGAATGTGGTATTTGAATATTTGTTGCAGCCCTACTACAATTCTGTCAAACCACAACAAGCGCCATGCTGGGTTCAGATAAGGATGATGGACCAAAGAAAGGGCCATTATTTCATTGCTGAGGCGACAGGCCCCGAGTGACAGTGGGCATACTTCATTTCTTTTCCTGCCTTGGTGGTCTTCAGCTTACCTGGTGAGCCAGAGAGAGCCGCCACAGCTGACTAGCAGTGCTGGCAGCCCTCCTGTCTGAATTTTAATCCTATTAAAGCTGGAGCAGCCATTACGGAGATTTAATACTGACCTGCCCTTTCACAACCACTGAGGAGCGGAGAAAACGGCAAAAAGGAAAGAATGAAAAGAAGCAAAGAAAAAGAAACACCACATACAGGAGCACTGAATGAACTGAAACATCAGGAGGGACACACCGCAGTTATAAACACAAAAATCACAGAAGTCTTCATGAATCCGGCGGGCATAAAAGCTCTAGTGGATTCTGAAGAAGTGTAGTGGAGCAAGAATCAGCGGTACACGCAAGCAAATCTATCCAAACGCAAAAGAAACTTCAGGACAAAAGTACAGAAGAAGTGGGGCACGAAAGAAATGAGGAATCAGTTAGTAAAGCTGAGTTTTATCACATCCAAATCCCATGGAGGGGAAGGGGGGAATGAGTTGGCTGGCGATTTCATATTTGTTGTGGGGGGGTGAGTGACTTCTTGTTATCACCTTGGGGGGTAGTGCAAGATTTGGTTTTGTCGACCCTTGTCCTTTTGTTTCTTTTTTTTTTTTTGACAAGGTAGCAAATATTTGTGCGCAGTGGGCTGCTTCAGAGATGGGTTATCAGCTGTCACCATGAAATTAAGGCTGATTTGAAACTGTAATACAAAGAATGAACGGAAACAAAAAATAATTTCAATCAACGGTAAAATTGTCCTGTTAGTTACTTCTGAGTATCTATTCAAATTACAAGCCAAAACTCCATAATAAGCCAACTAGCTACACACATCCTTGCTGTCAGTATTAAACAGCTAATGACAGACACAACTCAAGTAAATGAGAGGGGTAAGGATTCACTTGCAGTTTAGAGTTTATACTTAATACTTAACAGAATCTAGGTAGAGCAGGGGCAAAGAGTAGCAGAAGAGAAAGACGAAACACATGCAAAAATAGCCAGAAAGAGAGGCGTCATAGGCGAGGCTAGATGGATAGGTCAAGATACAAAAAAAAATAAAACAATTTCATTGACAAGAATCTAAGCCAAGACAAAAAACTTGATACATCGTAAAAAGCAGTAATTCACAAAGATACTTCATACACTTAAATAGTGTACACAAAGTCCTTAAACAGTGCTACAAAAGAGAAAGCCTTAAGTAAACTTAGTTCTTGTCCACAGGGCCGCCAGAGATAAGGAGAGAGAACTCTGACTAAAGTTGCCACAGAGCCCCCCTCTTTCTTTCTCTTTCGACTCCTGGAGTGCTTGCATATCACTGTGTGTGAGCCCTAGGTTAAGATGTTGGGATCCAGTATGTCCTACGCAGGAACCCAAGATTGCTCTTATGGGCCATACCCCTTCTAATCCACCAGATACTGTAATCAGTCCCAGCACCGTCTCAAGTGCAGAATATTCTTGACCATGTAAGCAGGGGCTCCGTCCTTGACTATAAGAGGGGCTAGCTTATCTACACTCTCACCCTCCTGCCTAGGGGAACACAAAAGGGCTTTAACATGGATGCGTGGAACACTGGACGAATGCAATAATGTGTTGGTAACAGAACATGATACTTGACGGCATTTATTCTTTGAAGCACTTTGAATGCTTCAAAGAACGATGGGAGAAGGAGAAGGAGGAGTAGGACAGAGCGCTGCAGTTTGGCATGACACTGATGGATGGAGCAGGTGCACTAGATGCACTGAGGGCTGTGCTGATGCTGGAAAGAGGCCTGCTGTCAAACCTGTTAAAGAACAGATTAAACTAATTGGCCCTCTCCTCATCACTGTCAGTCCCAAGGATGCTGGTCTTGAAGCCGATGATGTTCTTCATGCCCCTCTACACTTACCTGCTGCTGTTCTGTTGCAGCTCTTGTTGCAGCTTTTTCCTGTATCTGTCCTTTCCCTCCTTTAACCTCAGACAGGCGCCTCTGTACTTCCTTGGCTGCCTCTTTGTCACCTGAACTGAATGGATTTTTCTTCTCATTCAGGAGGGCTTTGATGCCTTTGGCTTGTTGTTAGGGAAGCAGCGTATGGATTTCACTGGTACAGTGCTATCCACACAGAAGTTGATATACTCAGTAACACAGTCTGTAAGGTTATCAATGTCCTCGCCATGAGGGCCTCCCAGTCTGTAGTCTCCATGCAGTCTTGCAGGGCTGTACTGGCCTCCTTTGACCACTCCCCTCACTGGCCCGACAGTGACTGGCTGCCTCTTGATCAGTAGTAGGTAGGTGGGCTAAAGGTGCACCAAGTTGTGGTCCAACCAGAGGTGGGATGGCAGTGCAGCTGTATGCCTCTTTGACATTAGCATACAACAAGCCCAGTGTCTTGTTTTCTCTGGTGGGGCAGTCCACAAACTGTGTGAAGGTGCACAGTGTCTTGTTGAGGGAGACATCAATGAAATCGACAGATATTAGGACGAAAGTGTCTTGGTGCACTGTCTGGAGTGAATGATGTCACTCTCTGTCATCGCTTTGGCCGATGGAGGAATGTAAACAACAATGGCGATCACGTGTTAGAATCCTCTGGGTAGATAGTTGACATAGTCCCACTGCCACCAGTTCAATGTCTGGGCTGCAGACGCGTTCCTTAATCACAATGAGAGCGAGTCCACCCCCCTTGCTCTTTCCACTCTCACACGAAAAGCCAGCAACATCCATGGCAGAGTCAGGAATACGCTCATGCAGCCATGTTTTAGTAAAGCACATCAAACTGCACTCACGAAATTCTCTGTTGTGTCTGACCCGTGCCGTAAGCTCGTCCATCTTATTGTCCAGCGACCTCACGTTACCCACAACAACAGATGGGAGGTATGGTTTGTATCTCCTCCTCCTCTGCTCACCAGGCTGTTTCCCAATTATTGCTGCTCCTCCACGGCATCCTCTCTTGGTATTTCCCCTCCGTGGGGATGCCCGAGAGGACCGCGCTGTGCTCCGGAGCAGCCTGCCTCAATGAGATCAGCTGATCGCAGGAGTAGGTAGAGACCCGGTCGCTACCGCTAGCTGAATTAGCATGCAGCAAGCAAAAACAAAGACCTGTAAACATCTCTACCCGTATGTCTGAAGAGGGCACAGCTTACTAATACTAAATAAACCGAGATAACTGTTGAAAATAAAGAAAGAACATTTAAAAACACTAAAGTACAAAGACAAGATATGGAGCAGTCACAACATGCTGCAGCAGGCTCGCACCTGCGCACTAGAAAAAAAAATAGTTTCTTTCGAATTTCTTGGATGAGAATGCACATACCTGTCCACTGGTTGTTGCGCAAGGACCACCCTGACTCCTTCCGAAGATGCATCTACTTCAGTGTTGAATGGAAGTTTGGGTTTGGGTGTACCAGCATTGGTGAATCTTCTTTTCAACTGTTGAGAGGCCTCCTGAGCCTTTTCATTCCACCTGAGTTTTCAAGGAGCAACACAGTGATTTGTGTGGCTACAGTACTAAAATCGCAAATGAAACATCAATAGTGATTAGCAAAACCCATGAATCGCTGTACATCTTTGACTGGGGCACTGGCCATTCTCTAATAACTTGGTGGTTACATGCAATTTTCTTGTTCACTGATGAACAAGAAGTGAGAAAGTTAATTGGCCTTTAGTTACATTCACATTTTTCAGCTTTTACAAAGTTTGCTCTGAAGAACCCGTAGGACCTTGTTCACTAACCCTTGGGAGATAGAAGAGGCATTAGTGAGGCCATGTGGCATCACTAAGAAATTGTAGTGCACGTCTTCCATTCTTCCCCCTAATGGATGCGTACTAAGTTACAGACCCTTCGTCCACCATTTTACAAAGAAAAGGATGTAGGAGTGGAGGCAGAGGACTGTTACCAGCTTACCAGCTTCTGCGATGTAGTTATCCAGGACCTGTTGTTCCAGGAGTGATAGAGGGTAGTTTCTTCATTTAGGTAATGAATCTCCTACTATCACTATTTCTATGACTTGGGAATTGCGCTTTGATGAGAGAAAATACCTCTTTTCAATCCCAGAGGGAATATCTACCATTTGATGTAGCTGTGGACTTTCTAAAGACATGGGCTGAGCAAGAATACTAAGGCATTGATCAAAGCAACTCACACCCCACATCTGAATTTCTCCTGTGGAAAAGTCCATGAGGATTATGTTGCAACAGCCAGGGATGACCTACAGTAATTGGTGTTTTAGGGCTGTGTGTTACTAGTAATTCTATATTTTTCTCATGAAACAGTCCAATGCCTATTAAGAGCGGCCGGGTACCTTTATTAACTAGCCCCTCTCCGAGAGGCCGACCTTTTGTGGTCGAGATCCTTAGTGAAGGAGAGTAATTTTTACAAGGTATTCCTAGAAAGTTTCTTCAATGAAATTTCCAGCAAAGCAGTCTAAAAGAACAGAAAGGAGGTCAACTTGTGATTTTCATCTGAATTCCACATTCTCAAATTGCGATTGACTGTATAATATTCATGATGTACTATCCAAACTTGCTTTGCCTTTTCCACAGCGGATGCATAGTCATTCGTTTCGCTTTCTGTCTCTTTCATCCAGAGTGTTTCCAGTTTGCATAGGTTCTCTATGATCAGTAGCAGGTTTGAAGAGATGAGAATCGTATTCTCTCTCTAAATTGTCCAGTCTTAGGTGATTATTTGTTCTAAATTTAATTCCGAAACTGCAAGCTTACGAATTTGTAATGCTAATTCGGCTGCAGTCATACTCCCTTGCTGTAGCGAGGCTCATTTTTCTCCTGCCCCTTTTCCTGAGACTGGATAGTTAAATACTTATTTAAACTGTGATAAGAAATAGTCAAAAAATCTTAAACTGACCACATTTTGATGCCAAATTTCTGTAGACCAATATAACAGGAGAGAACCGCTCCATTCTTCTGAAGGGAACAATTTTTCAAGTGCCATGTTTGTTGTGGCATGGCTTTGTATTCAAAGTTATTGCAGTGTGTTGGTTGTTTGTTTTAGCAATACCTTGTGCATGTAAACATGGCTCCCTGATGGGCCAAAGTTTGTCAAAGGGAATTCATTATAAGTGAAGTATTCTGTAATAATGTGATGGGGAAAAGACACAATTGCAGTTGAGAGTTTGAGATAGAGAGGTTGTATAAAAAACAGGACAAGTTCGGTCATCAGACAACAGAGATGATCCAAATTCATAGTCTTTAATCCAATCCAGGTAGAGCAGGGGCAAACAGTAGCAGAAGGGCGATACAAAATATGGAATCCAAAAATGCTAGAGGTAGAGGTCAAGTTACAAAACAACCAGCAACAAGATAGATTGCAAAAATACAGACTGCTCGGTACACCATAAAAGATTATCCTTTGCAAAGATACTTTAACAGTCCTTAATTAGTTCTTAATAAGTGTTTTAATCTCCCCAAAGGCATTAACATACATCGAACAAATATCGGTACTCTCCGCTACCATCTATGGGTGTTATTAACAAGCATCAAAAAACAAACAGAACTCACCAGCTTCCACATAGAAAGTTCTTCAATGCAATGGTCATGGATGCACTGCCTTCATGTCTAAGACACTGTTTAATCAGTTTTGAGAAGTTTTTGGCTTAAAACTTTCTTGGTTGAGGGGTACATGCAGGGTATCGTGAGGCAAAACTTTTTAGTCCCCAAAGTAAACTAATTTAGTTCAGATTTGCTGCTATTTTACCAGCAACAACATTCCATATAATCACTCAGAAGACACGTGTAATTTCACTGGCGGGTTTGGAGAGGAAACACAAGGCTATATTTGAGTTGGAGACGTCTGGTTCCATTCACCACCACTATAAAGAAATCTGAGTCTCTACAATGAACCATTTCACACCAAACCCGCTCTGAATGACTTTGTTTACCACTGAATTATGGGGGAATTTTCATTCCACAGTGTGGTGTGGAGAGTGAGAGGTGTTGATGAAGAGCAGTTTAAAGTCGTGCCTTTCTAAACGCATTTTGTTTTCCAGCGTGAAGAACATCACAGCTTCAAGAAGTTTCAGCGTTAGGACTTCTAGTTAACATCAGATGTGGCAGAATGTATTCCTGGTGCAGATTATTAAAGGGAAATTCCACAAAGAATTTCTGTGATTAAAGCTGACTGTGACCAGACTCTAGAAGACTAGAACACGACGCTCCTCCAGATAAACCGTCCGGGCAGAACACGGCTCTATTACACACTTACACTAAAGACTGGATCTGCGCCACGCTTTGTAAATTATTTTTGAAAACAGGTTAAGAACTTTATTTTGACCAAGAATGAGCTCATATTACATACAAACTAAAGCCATCTATTTAATGATAGGGGAAACACTGGATACTGAAATACACCAGAGCAGTTTACAATCATCCATTAATCCAAATCTAATGCTTATTATTCTATACTATAACTACAAGTGTTTAGCAGAAGTGTGGACCCACTGGCAGATCCTGGCTGTTTAAGGACAGAAAGAAAAACGTGACATTCCTAAAGAGACAATAGTAGTAAAATTTAAAACAAAGCTCCAATGATCTGCATCCAAAACTGTTCACAGTGTAAGAAACTGAAGAAACTGTAATGGCTCGACAACGGGGTCAGAGTTCCTCCAAAATGGCAGGTCTTGAGGGGTGTTTCTAGAATGCAGTCATCAGTGCCTACCAAAAGTGCTCCAAGGAAGGAAAAACGGTGAACTGGCAACAGGGTTATGGGCATCCAAGGCTAACTGTGAAGGATGTGGTACAGTCCGACTGAAGACCTACTGTTGCACAAATTGCTGAAACAGTTCATGTTGGCCATCATAGAAAGGTGTCAGAACTCACAGTGCATCACAGCTTGCTGTGTGTGGGGCTGCAAGTGAGGCCTCCAAATTACACAAATTTCAATTCAGTCAAGTATCTGTGGTTCATGCTGGATATCTTACAGGACTTAAAGGATCTGTTCTAACATCTTACTGCAGATCCCACAGCACACCTTTAGAGGCCTTGCCCATGCCTCAATGGGTCAGAGCTGTTTGGTGGCACGACGCAATGTGTAAAGTGTCCATTGGCCATACATGAACACATCACAAATGTGAGTGTGAACACTGCAAAACTGTTCTCTGCATTTAACCCATTCACCTATGTGAAGCAGTGGGCAGCCAGGAAAACAGCACCTGGGGGTCAGTGTGTGGGGACTGTACTTTGCTCAAGGGTACCTCAGTGGTGCCACTGGCAGTCCTGGGATTCAAACCCACGACCTACTGATCACAGGGGCAAATCCCTAACCACCAGGCCACCAGCTGCCCCAAGGTAAACCTACCCAATATTAAGCAGGTGGGTTTCATGTTATGGTGTTTACTAGCATGTAAGGGATACTGTGGAGGGGGTGCAGAGTCTATTCACAAAGTAATTACTACAATAGAGTTCAACAGTTCATTTGTCAGAAACTTTCTACTGAAATTTAAAGTGCCCCCCACCCAAAAAAAATTATTGTATTTCATATTAATTCATACATCACTATGATACAATAATAAAAGATCAGGTCAACTGACCCAAAACCATTTCTGGGGCAATGGACCACAGGAATGCCATGATTCAGATGAAACCACAGCCATTCAGTAAACATGCTGTGACCCATCAGGGGACAAAATAGGTCAGGAGACAAAATAGGATGGAGGCTGGGGGGCTTCTTTCCTATATCTTACAGTGAATGTTTAAGTGTTGCCTTATAACTTTTTCAAATAATGCTTTAGGCGGTCCTGTGCTCTAACCTGCATTTAATTATTGCCTTTTAGATCTTCTC
Organism: Hydrocynus forskahlii; assembly: GCA_037974365.1. NCBI lineage: Eukaryota > Metazoa > Chordata > Actinopteri > Characiformes > Alestidae > Hydrocynus > Hydrocynus forskahlii. The sequence continues at coordinate 20,196 of JBBPCX010100069.1, forward strand.
ATAAACAGCAATTAGTGGCCACAAAACAACACAGAACATCAGGTCATCAGTTCAACCCAAAAATAACTGGAATGCAATTTGTCATTCAACATAAATGAATGCTTTGAAAGGATCAATGCAAAATGACACTGCAATTTTAGTAGTATTTTATAACAAACCTCAGAAACACTGCCAATCATTTTTTGCATTATAGCTCTGGCTTAACTGACTCAAGTTGCTGGCAGGACTCCAGTAACCTCCAATTTTAGCCATGGAACGCTTCTGCCACCTCCTGACAACATGGGCTAATACTGCTTCATGACGACTCAGGCGCTGATGCACTTTTACCTTAGTGGGGTACTGTCCTGTCCTGTACTCAACTGAACTGTATTGTACTGCACTGAACTGAACTATTTTGTACTGTACTGAACTGTACTGTACTTCAGTGGGCTGTTCTGAGCTGAGCTATGCTGTACTCTGCTGTATTGTCCTGGGTTGTAAGGTACTGGGCTTTACTGCGCTATACTGTGGTGTGCTGTGATATGGTGGGTTGTATTATACTGGGCTGTATTGTCTTTAGTGTGCTGTACAGAATTGAGCTTCACGGTACTCTAATGTACTGGGTTGTACTGTGTTGGGCTTGACTGTACTATACTGGGCTGTGCAGTGACACGTTGGGCTGTACTTTACTGTGCTGTACAGCACTGGGCTGAACTGTACTGTGCTGAACTGGTCTGAACTGTACTGTTCTGTACTGGACAGGGCTGTATTGCATTGGACTGTACTGTACTGGGCTGAACTGTACTGTACTGGACAGGACTGTCCTGTATTGGACTGTACTGTACTGGGCTGAACTGTACTGTACTGGACAGGACTGTCCTGTATTGGACTGTACTGTACTGGGCTGAACTGTACTGTACTGGACAGGACTGTCCTGTATTGGACTGTACTGTACTGGGCTGAACTGTACTGTACTGGACAGGGCTGTACTGTACTGGGCTGAACTGTGTGTGAGTAAATTACACAATCAAAAAAATTCTAATGTGTTCTGTTATTTACCCACATATTTATCACAGAACAAGGCCTGTGAGGGTTTCCCTCATTAAATATAGTTGTTGAACTGTTATGTAACTTTTACTTTTTTTGTATCTGGATTTTTTAAGCTCACTAAAGTGATCTAAACTGATGGTCAAAACAATCTAAAGCGTCCAATTATATCAGTACTGGCTGTATTACTGTAGAGCAGAGGGTTAGCCAGCTGTAGGCACTTCCACACAGAGGCCAAACAAATGAAATCTAGAAAGAGACATTATAACAGTTCCTCCAGCAGAGGGAAGCAAAGGATGACCCACTGCAGCCTTCAGAGGACACAGTGCACAACCAAGTCTGATGGCAGGATCTACACCTTTGTAGAACAGTGTGGTTCCGACCCTCCCGCATAACACTCCTACACCCCCAATAGACCACTGATACTGGTCTATTACAACCTGAAGTGCTCTCTGTGTCTCTAGGTATCTCCCAGGCCACGTCGGAAATACGGCTGAGACTGATCCGCTCAGGTTTAGGAAGTAAAGTGGCCCTTATAGTCATGCGTGAACACCCCACACCCCAGCACAGCACAGTGTGAACAGTGGGAAATTAATTCACTGATTCACCAAGTGAAGCAGTGGGTAGCTAGCGATACAGAACTCAAGGAGCAGAGTGTGGGGACAGTACCTTCCTCAGGGGTACCTCGGTGGTGCCACTGGCAGTCCTGGGATTCAAACCCACAGCCTTCCAATTGCAGTGGCAACTTCCTAACCACCAGGACACCAGCCACCCCTAGTTTTATGATGCAGTTTTGCAAGCACCTCAAAGAACTTTGCGAGACATACCTAATGCCTATCATTACCTGTATCCTGTTATTTTCGCCTTTCCTCATCACCTGCGCTAGGGGTGGGAATCGAAACCCTGTTCTGATTTAGAACCGGTTCTAATTTTGGGAAGCACCGGAATCATTTACCTCCGGCGTTATCGGTTCCTCTAATGATTCTTTCGGATTTTTTCCTGCGTCGCGCGCGATGACGTCACACTCCGTGACTCGAATTATCATGGACTGTAGAAAGCGGTCCGTGGCGTGGTTGCATTTTACCAAAAAATACGACTGCTGTGTTTGTAACCAGTGTAGTAACACTACCAACACTACCAAGTTAAAACATTTGAGGTCTTAACACAGCATTAAAATTCGATTCTCAGCATTCGAGTGCAAGCTCCGTTTTTTCCATAGCCGAGGGTATTATCCATACAAATGTATTTTTATAATTATATTTTCATATTTGGACCGTATTATTTACTGTTTAAAAGAAGACAATTGCATAATTTATTGTTAACGTGTTTATATTTACCATGTAAAGGACAAGATTGAGTTCTGACATATGTACACTGTATATAAAATACTATGTTATTTATTATTATTATTAATTACTAGTATTGCAAAAGAGCTGAACTGATTACACTGAATGACATTTTTATACTTACACACATTATACAGGCAAACAATAAGCCACTAATCTCAAACAATGACCTTGACCTACAAAGTTTATGACAGTTATTTAAAAAATGCATTTGTTTAGATGAAAATCTAACTTTAAAAGTGTTTTTTGGCATTTCACTGAATGACGTCTGATTTCTATTTCATGTTACCACAGGATGAAAGGATAAAAATATCTAATATTTATGAGTGATAAACTCACCTTGCTTTATCACCTCAGGGGTCTTCAGGGGCCTTTTAATGAAATAGTAATTTTGTTTGTTATTTTATATATTTATTTAAAGATGTAATAGTGATATTAAGGTTCAGACCATTACACTAAATGACAATTTTGAACATCAAGAGATTATTTTATACATACATTTGCATTTATTTTTTTCTAAATGTAACTGAAATAATAAAGTAGACAATGTAGTTTA
>JBBPCX010100086.1:0-23122 GCA_037974365.1 Hydrocynus forskahlii
TAAAGCTCTGCTTTCTGGGTTCCACTGGATGGTTCACAGAGTTTTGCTTTTCATTCTTTTTCTATCTTTCTTTCTTTCTTTCTTTCTTTCTTTCTTTCTGTACTCCAGCAGTCTTTCTTCCTGTTTCGTTCTCTTGCAGTTTGTTTTAGCTTTACTTTTCGGTCCTATTTTTATGCTTGATTTCTTCCTCTTTCTTTCCTTCTTTCTTCATTTCGGCACTGCACTTGTCTTCCTTCCTCTTTGTTTGTTTGGTCATTCTTCAGCCATTTCCTTCAGTTTTTCATTCCTTTACATTTTTGTCTTTATTTTTGCACTCCTTTTCTTATTCTCTCTTTCTCTCTCTCTCTTTCTTTCTTTCTTTCTTTCTTTGTTTCTTTATTCAGTCCATTGGTCTTCTATCACCATTTCTCACTTTTGTCATTCTCCTGCCATTTCCTTTAGTTTTTAATTGGAAAACTTTGCTCTCTCTCTGACTTGCTCTCATTCCCTTATGCTCACTTTCTCTTTCTCTCTCTCTTACACACACACAAACAAACATCTCTCTGTTGGAGGTAGCTCTGGGAGTGCAGCCATGAAGCTGCATGAGTAAGTGTGAAGTAGGGGGAAAGTGACTGCCTAAGTGCTAACGTGTTTACTCATGGCTTCATCTGTACGGCGGGAGAGGCTATCAGAATCAAGCCCTCCTCCAGGCCATGCGGATGCTGAGCTGGTGTGAAATTGATCACACCTGGCCTGCTGGGAGTTTCCCCCCTCCCCCCAAACCCGCCTGGTTGTGAGGCATCTGTGAGACTCCAACGTCGTTATTGACCCTTAACTGCAGGAGCATTCGGAATCATTCAGTGGCGCCGCTAGGTTTCTGTGCCAAGTACCTGATTGAACTAATCAGTGCCTAATGTGAGTAAATGACCTAAACCAGTGGGTGTAGTGCTTGGCTGGAACAAATACAAATACATGGATTGCATGGTTTAATGGTTCCTGTACTACAAAGCCAGGCTGTTTGATCTCCTTTTCCTTTTCCTTCCAAAGTTCTGGGTTCAGGAGGACTGGAGGGTTTTAGCCTTTTAGACTCCCTGATTGGTAGCAAGAATTTGAGCATAGATCCAAGGTCATTTGTGGGGCGCTTTCTGCAACAGTTAAACAAAAGCCATTCTTCATGTCCACCACTCTGTTCGATTCTGCATACTCACATATTCACGCAATGATTCATTTTAGTCCTATGGTTTATGAAATCAGTGAAATTCATTTAACTATGAATAGCATGGATTCTGAAGACAAATCCCAAGAGTCCTCTGAGATCTAGAAGAGCATCACAAGGTAAGAAAGAGCATCACAAGGCCAGTGGAAGGTTCCTCAGGGACATGCACATGGTTGGGTAGAACAGGGCAGTGGCTGTGGCACTCTCAGAGACAGCTGCCATTGTTATGGTTTAATCTCTGGGCAGTGCCCAGGGGGAATTCCTCCCAGCACATTGACTGGAGCACAGGAGTTCAGTCCATTATATCCTGTAGCCACTGTGGCATACAGAAGGTGTGTGATCTCTCTATTTATCACCTCCTGACAAGTGACAGAGGGTGCACATTACTGCCCAAGCAGTGCCTCGCTCCACGCACTGGACAGAAAGACTGATATAGTCGTCATTTGTCTCATCTCTACCTCATCCTTCTATCCAGTCATCTGTTCTATATTTTTCATCAGTAAAATCAGTGTTAGTGTCACTCTAACAATATAAACTCTACCACATTTCTTCCAACTAAAATCAAGTTCTTCTGTGTAATAGTGTAAAGCAACCTACACTGCCAATAAGTGTTCTCTGGAGTGATGCCACTTCTGGTTTCCTTAACAAACCCTTCAGTGTGTGGTTCATTTAAGAACCATTTTTTGGAGTGAAATGTGCAAGTGCTTAACGTTTAGAACTTTACAGTCCCAGGTTATAGAAGTGGCTAATAAGTATCTGGACCAATTTAAGACATCAAAGCATTTCCACTCAATAGATGGTTCCACAGTATGGGGGTCCTCGAGGTACACCACAGATCCGTTCCTTCGACAGTGATGTAACCCGAATTTTGGTGTAAGTCGAAAGACACCCTAGTCTAAGTCACTTACGAATCGTAACACAGTTGTACAATCATAAAAACACAACTAAGCCACAGAAAGGGAAAAGGAAAACTCCCTCACTCACACACCGTGTCACTGTGTATTCTTCATGTAGTGCGTAAGTATGAGGCTAACGGTGTAAGCCAAGTGGGAGTGTGAACTCGAAACGTTATATGTCGAGACTGTTGTACCCCAAGGACCCACTGTTAAGTGTTTTTCTAGGACTGTATGTGGATGGTAAGATGGTAATCCAAAACATGATTGGAGGGCATTATGGTCTCAAGAATGTCTTTCTTTCAGATATCTAGAACAATACACTCTGAATACAAGCTGCCAGAAAGGGTTCTTTTCATTAAGATGTTTGGTTTCCTAAAGAACCTTTCAATGGATGGTTCATTGAAGAAGTAAAGAAGGGTGAAAAACTTCCACATGATGGAAGAACACAGCTCGCTTCTAAACATAAACAGGCTTCTGTAAGGGACTAAAATGGCTCTTCCATGGCATGAGTGAAAACTTGTTCTTTTTTTTTTTAATAGATTTTGTTTTTTTACTCTAGCGTAGTCCCTTCATCCACAGCCACTGCATTCTCGCTCATTCTTCTGCCATTTCGCCAGCCCTGTGAACTGAGACATAACAATGAGGTCGCCTCTTCCCTAGAGTGCCATAAAGGATAATGAGATGATCTAACTCTCATAAGCAGATCCATCTGCTTTCCATTTATCTCCAGTCGAACATCCACCAGTTCAAGGTATCTATTTGACCAACACAGCGATGACATTATGTACAGCAAATCGCTACTAATTCAGTTAACCTGCCATCTTCTTGTTGACCTCACAGGTGCTTGAAAGGTGAAAAAAGCCGCGAATAGAGTATGTATTACTTCAGCTTGCTGATTGCCCTTCGCTCCACTTCAGATCGACCAGATTGCTGTTGTATAGCAGTTCTACCATCATCTATAATCACCCGGAGCTAAAGCAGCACAGGTAGAGTCCTCCCATACCTGGAACGGGGTTAAAAAAAATCTCTGTGAACGTGATCCTCCCTAACTTACCTCCAGGCAGGCTGATGGGGCCGCAACTTTTGCCCTGAGGGTCTTCCTCCACGATGAAAATGCTCTTCTTGCACAGCCTCCACAGCCCAAAGTGGGCCGCCTCACAGGTGGTGTTGAGCTTCTCCACCCTGGGGCTCAGAACGGCCCAGTGATCCGTCACCACGGCCGCCAGCATGGACGAGATGCCCACCAGGATGACCAGGAAGGTGATCTTCACCTTGGTCTTCTTATCCTCCAGCATAGTGGTGGCGGGACCCTTCTTTTCTTCAGTGGTGCTTTTTTGGTTGCAAACTGAACCTTTCCCTTACTTTTATTCGGGCGGGTCTAAAAAGAAAAAAAAAAAGTAAATAAATAAATAAAACCTCAACACAGCAACCCACAGCCTCCTCACCGCAGCTCGCCGTCCACAGATCTCTGCTTCGGCTTTGAAAAAATGGGGCCAGATAACAGTGCCCTAGTTTCCTCTCCCTCTCCCTCCCTGGAAGGTGTTCGGAGCAGTAGGCTGTGGCTAAGGCACAGTGCCTTTGTGAGGTGTGCTGAAGAACTTGATTAACTAACGTACTATTACCTGCTGGTGTGTGGACAACACTGGTCGCAAGTCATTATTGCTTCCCGTCTGACTTTGAGTGGAAAAGGCCACGTATTAGCTTAAGACCATCTGAAGGAGGAAGTGGAGCTCTAAGGCATCTTCCCTATAAGTGTTCATGGTCTTTAGTACATACTTGCCTTTCTAAGTAATCACGCATGAACTTTGTACCTTCCTTTTTTGAAGGTAGATAACGTCCTCCAAGCTCTGATTTCATCTGTGAGGCTCTTGGGAAACCTGCCTTTATTAGTAGAGTAGGCGTTCATACAGGCTGATCTACTTTCCCCCAATCAGTGAGGGGGAGAGGCGCTGACTCCACCAGGGTGATCAAGTGCTCCTCCAATACCAGGACAAAACAGGCGCTCCATTCCTCTCTCTGCTTGCAATTATGTACTGGAGGCTCCCAAATGCATTGTTCACAATATATATGTTGCTGATCAAGAATAAAAACTATTAGCCAATCGGTATTAACCCTAAATCCTGAGCCCAGGGCCTCTCAGTTGATCCACTTTTTTTCAGAATGTGAATCTGAAAATGTTATTGATCCCAGAAGAAAATTGCTTTCTCCATCCTTGTGAGTTGTGAGTTGGGTTGGTTCAAAAATGGGCCTCATCTGGGAGACTCTGAGGACCAGTTTAAAGATCATTGCCCTAAGGGTTCACAGTCTAATGTAAAAGATTGGTCAGTTTATCATTTTTAATGTTTTGTTCCAAAAACATTTTCTTGCAGTATTTAATGAAGCAAATAAACTGTGCTCTGGCAGAACTGTTTCCTGTACCACTTGACCCTTTTTATAATAAGAGTTCTACACTAGTTATTAGCATTATGGATTTTAGGAAGGTGATGTTAATTAGTTATACAATGTACAAAACAGTCTTACCATCGGTGCTTTAAAAATGAGCTCAGCTGCTTCTGTATTCAACACCCCTTAACTTTTAGGACCACTAAATTATCTAGCTGTCACTAACAAACCAACTAAAGTGACAAAATTAAAATATATGTATACTTAAAAACTTACCTGTGGATGATCTAGAGAAATTGTGCAAAAAGCAATGGTCCAAGATCCCTCTCTCTGTATTCTCCAAGATTAGATGGTGTCCTATTGGCTAAACAGGAGGTGAACAACGTATTAACAGCAGGGGTGTCAATAATTGTGGCACACATGATTTTATGTAAAAATATTTCTTAATGTGGGATATTTTCTCCCCACTGAAAAAATGTGCTCAAATTAAAGGTTGGATTTTTTTTCTTTTTTCTTTGTGATTTGTTTTATATATATACACACACACACACACACACACACACATATATATATATATATATATATATATATATATATACACAATACAATACAAAGCTCCACCATTGTTTTATGTAACATAACCTGGTATTTGGGGATGTTCCAATTTACTTTCCTGCTTCAATGAGATGTATTGTTGAAATTCACCGTGGTATTTTATCAGCTGGACATTACCCAAAATAATGATCTAGTATGTTGTAGTTCCAGTGCTCCAGTTCTAATGTAACACCCTGATGCAGCCAGTGAAAGAGTATCTGTATATTAGAGCCAGGTGTGTTGTTTCTCCAGGGCAGTGGATTGACAGAACCGGAGTTGAGCACCCTCCTATATATGATGAAGTGTGTCATCTGTCTTTCACACTGATTGAGTTTCTGAAGTTTGTGTCAAACCTTTCCAGAATGGCACTACAGAGCTCAGAGATTAAAAGCACCATCTTGTGCCGGTGGCTCTTTATTAAATGTCCACACTCAGAAAAGAACCCCTAGCACCTTAATCACCATTTCTACTCAAATCCACCTTAATATTTCCCTAAGCAAAGCCCACCGTTTGCGATGCTGCTTTTTATAAAGTACCATGGCCCACTTTACAGCACTCTGGCCCATTTTTGTTACTGACAAGTCTTCCACAGCCTTCAGTTTCTACACAGAAAATAGAGAGGCTTCGTCAGAAGACTCCTTGTGCCAAATATGGAACAATTTGTGCTGAAAAGATTTCCTACCCTGGGGTGCAATCTATTAGCGTTTAGGAAATATAGCCGAGGATCATTCAGTGCGCTGTACTGTTGAAACATAAACTCAGTCAGAGCCGAAAAACACGACAATTTATTTTTCGACGCAGGACTGAACATAGTGGCTCAAACCATAGATGTCTGGATGTTTGCGAACATTTTGCTGGTCTAACCCAATTTTAATAGCAATTCTGTTGACTTTTTTAATCATCTGGCTAATTCTTATCTTCTTTAATTGGTTTTAATCTACTTGTTTTATTCATCATCACATTTTGAGTATTTGCAGTGGTTCATAAGAGTATTTTTTTCATTTATGCTTGATATAAACTTCTATATCCTAACATTGCAAGGCCACTGTGCATAAAGAGGCCTGTCAGCTTGTTGCAAACTGTGTGACTATGACAGTCAAGCTTTCAGCCAGAAATGTTTGACATGAATAGGAATATTCACTTATATTTATAAAATACATATATAATGTATATACATATATATGCATATATATATACACATAAAACTATTACATACAAAAAAAAAGAGTAGACCAAGTGTAAACGAATGAAATGAGAGTAAAAGTGTAAATGAATCTCTCAGTCGCTGGGTGCTGAAGTCATAACTGTGTTCTGTAATCGACTGTTTCGCTTGATTAGACCTCAAGTTAAAATAGAGTTTTTAAATTCTGTAACCAATATAAAGTTCAGCTGACTTGATAATAGGTTTGGTGCTGAGTTGTGAGAGTGGTCATCCACCCTGATTAACCTGAAATATTTCCAGCATCAGAAATGGTCAGTTGATTTGTCTGTCCATTTGATGGCCATCTTGGCAATGCCTTGGCGGTTACTTCCACTTGTACACGACCAGTGGTAACTTGCATACAACTTCTTAAGTGAAATTTGACGTTTTTTTCTTTAATTTAAATGAGCTGTGTAAAGTGTCTTCAGGAAAATGTTCAAAGTGAACATTTAAGGTCAAAGTTTTTCAATGTATTTTCGTGTCTATGAATAGTGTTCAATGTGCAGCTTTAAATTTATCCAAGCATTTCTCTTAAGGAAAATATTTCCATTGTTTTATTCAACAGATTATAGGTTCCTCTTTGAATAGGGTGAGAGCTAAAAACATGAAGTCGCCGGTGTTGCAAAAACCTTTAAAATCAAGATTCAATTTATTTGTAACATACACAGTTCTACAAGTACAACATGTAGTGAAATGTTGCTCCGAATTGGCCAGGAGACTGTACAATGAAGTTATCAAGTATCAATTTAAATCAGACAGAAATTCGACAAAGCTAAAACTAAGATAATAAAAATACATAGAAAAGGCATTACAGTTATAAACAAGATCTGTACAGTGGGCAAATACAGGAGAATATCTATGTGCTGTAAAGTGCAGTGCACTGCTTTGCTGGTTAATGTAAATACTCTTATGTGAGAAATGGCATGTGAGATACAGTGAGGTAGCGAGTTTACTTTGTGTTATAATGCATGGGCGCCGGAACTATAATAGCAGGGGGGGAACATGCCCCCCCACTCCTCAAAATCATTTGTTTCGTCCCCCCCACTATTTGTTTCGCGGACAACGACCAAGTCTCTGCACGTGCACACCAATCCCCGCCCCACCAAAATGACCGAGACTTTGCACGGACGCAGCAACCCATCCAACATCCCCCCCACACAGATGAAGACCAATGCGTCCCCCCCCACTCATTAAAACTGCTTCCGGCGCCCCTGTTATAATGAATGGTTAAAAATTGTGGTGGCAAGTCCTTCTAAAGAAGTCTTATGGCCTGAGGATCGAAGATCCTCCTGAGCCTCTCCTGAAGCATCTACCAGATTTCAGCAAATCAAACAAGGCAGTTATCGGGGTGGGACGAGTCTCTGATGAGTTGCTCTGGTCCTGCATGTCCTCTTTCAACTGTCCTGCAGAGACGGTGGAGCTGATCTGGTTCAGTGTTCCTCTGCCCCGATCACTCTCTGTAGTCCCTTAATGTCCTGTGCACAGCTGTTCACAAACCAGGAACTGATGATCCGAGTCAGGGAACAGCACCAGAGTAAAAAGTCCTCAGAGACCCAAAACCTCCTCAGCTGTCTCAGATGGTAAAGACGCTGCCTCCCCTTTTTGGACTGGGTTTGAGTATGTTCAGTCCATGTTAAATCCTTGGTGGTGTGAATGCCCATGTATTTGAAGCTGCTCACCCTCTCCAATGCAGTCTCGCTGATATTCAGTTGGAGGCAGTTCTCCTGACACCACAATGTCAGGTTCTCCACCTCCTCCACGTTTGCTGCCTTATCGTTGAAGATGAAGCCTGATGCCACCACGCCATCTTCAAATTTGACGATAGATTTGGAGCCGTGTGTGGCCATGGAGTCAGGAGTGTAGTGGACGCAGAGCAGAGGACTGAGTGCACAGCCTTGTGGAGCTCCATTGTTGAGGGTGACACAACCACCATCTCTCACCACCTGTGGTCTACCTGTGAGGAAACTAAAAACTCAGGCACAGGAAGCTGTTCAGTCCCAGGTCCCTCGCCTTGATGAACTATGTCTATGAACTTGTCTATGGGGGTCTATTGCACTGGTGGTTAATTATTGTAATGGGGGTCAATGAACGTGGTGGTTAATTAGTGGTAAAATTGCACAAATAGCACATAATAAACATTTTAGTTAATTCCTCCTACTGCACATGTGCCCCCCTTTTTTAACCTCTGAGGTTTTACCAGCAGGCCAACTGGCTGATTGTATTGGGTGGTTTCTCTGTCAACAGGCTCCATGCTGAGCATTATGAGCTTTTCCATTCATTTCAGCCAGTGTCTCCTCCTTCTTTATAATACCTGCGGTTGGGTTCTAGGTTGCAGAATTTTTTTTCATTGTTTGATTATTATTATGCAGTTCTGACTACAAATTGCTTGCGTTCATGTGTTCTGGATGATTGGTCAAGAGGATGGTTAACAGATAAATGCCAACTGGGGTTGTAACATGAGAGAACTATACTGAAAAGGTCACTGTTGTCACCTTGCTCAGCCTCTTCATGAGCTCGCTCTGTAGTATACATAGTAAGAACAAATGCTGGAGAGAAACAAGGCCTAGGCTTTCCACAACAAATCTAATCCCAACTCAGCAGCTCCTGCTCCGTTCCAGTGAGGGGACACAGGCCCTATGGGTCACCAGCAACAGCTTGACTGACAGCTGGAAAACATCCCATCCAGTCTCTAACAATCAGCATCAACGCAGTGGCATCAACACCTCGGCTTGTGTTTGACAAGAAGAGAGAGCGCAGCTGAGGCCAGTGTGTAACTGCCTCGCACGCTGATCCTCAATCAGCAGAGCTTCAGAGCCCATCACTACATTTCACTGCAGAATACGTGCTCTAGCACAAATCACCCTCATTTCCTAAAGCAGAGGTCCCCAACCCCCGGGCCACGGACTGGTATCGGTCCCTGAGTCATTTGGTACCGGGCTGCACAGAAAGACAGAATAAAAAATATTTTAATGCTTATCAGAGTGTGAAAGACCTTTTATTTTGAAAAAAGAAAAACCAAAAAACGCTTGTCTCAGTCACATGATACGGTACATCAAACATTTAGCCCACAAGCTAGCAAAAATGAGAAAAAACAAATACACTTTGTTTTTAGTTGTATCAATACCGGTCTGTGAAAATATTGTTTTACATGAAACTGGTCTGTGGCGCAAAAAAGTTTGGGCACCACTGCCTTAAAGCATTTCTTTAAATGGAAAGAACTTGACTTAAATCTACTTGGACTACACCCTTTTAAAAGGGCTTCTGCAGGGTGCTTTAGTAAAGAAGCAAATATACTCCCTAAAGTTTGGAATTGTTGTTTTGCAAAAAAAAGAAAACATTTTTGGTTCAGAATGACTCTTCCAGTCATAAATCCATGTTGTTCACAAACTACCTTTACAGAATACGTTTACATTTTCAATCTACGCTCGATAAGTAATTAATGAATAACTATTGTTGTGTGGCAACCTTTTGTATGTAGAACCCAGCTCTTACATGCTTACATGGTCCTTTTTCCTGATTCATATCAGTGTGATCTAGAAACCACAGTGCATTATTCTTCAGTACCATGACGTGTATCTGACTGAAACATGATATCAGGGTGGCTTTCTGAGCTGAGTGTTTTCACTCGGTGATGTGGGGGTGGTGGTGGGTGGTGAATCATGACATTATTTGTTGTAATTTCCTGGCTTGCTGGTGCACAATGCTGTTTTATAAGCAGGTAAAGTCCTCATACATAAGATTACAGAAGAACAATAATCTTGTCTCTTCATATGATGTATGATATGATTGGACTTGAAATGACTGAGAACCTGAGCTAGTTCCAATTTTATTTCAGTTGATTTTTGGTGGTGTCTTCATTAAACTATCTATTTTCTTCTTCAAAAAAATTGATGGAACATATTTTAATGAATACGTGTATGTTATATTCCTTTCAGAAATGCATGTAACGCATCTGCACTGCCCCACAGAGAAAGGGTTCATATATAAGCACAATGTTCACACCTCCAATATCTCAAATGCTAATTGTGCCAATTTGTGGATCCATGCATCAAGTGAACCTTGAGAAAACGCTGACTGGCCCTTCGGTAGCATCAGGGGCAGACCTGGACAAGCCACGGACAACACTCGACCCGAACAGAATCAAACAGATTTGAATCAACCAAGCTGTGGGGCAGCTGGTGGTCTGGTGGCTGGTGATCAGGAGGTTGTGTGCTCGAATCCCAGGACTGCTAGTGGCACCACTCAGGTGCCCTTGAACAAGGTACTGTCCCCAAAAAAGGCTCCCTGGGTGTCCCCATTCATCCCTCATTGCTCAGCAGCAGCTCAACACAGACTCAGAACATTTCACACACCAACAGAGAGCCATCAATGTTCTAGTCAACAGATAACTGGAGTCAGTGGAAAAAAAATATTTAATTTGATGATACTGATGAAAAATATGCACGCTGATTGATGGAATAAGTAGATGTACTACAGAAAAATGCAACACGGGGTCATCTCTATTTTAACCGTTCATGTATATTTTTCTTGTAAAATGGTTAATGTGAGTCATCTTTTGGCACTAGTGATGAGAACGATTGTGCTAAAGATTACTTTGGCCCTTGGGTCATCACTATAAAGGCCAGGTAGGCTGAACAAAACCATTGTACACTGAATCCGTTTTCATAATCCTCCATTAGGTTTAGTGCATGGCATGTAGTGGACTGGCGGTAGGGTAGCCAGACAATGTTTAGCTCATGGCTCTGCAAAACTAATCATGTGAATTGAAAACACAAACATAATGAAAATTGTTAGGGGAAAACAAACCCATGCTGCTTGGAGCAAGGTCATTAAAAGCCAAGAATTACTTTTTAATATCTAAGAATAATTTTCCTCACGCCATTACTCATAGAAAACTGCATCACACAACGCTAATTGCATGCAGTGGAAATTAAGTGCCTTGATTGACTGCATCTTCAGGTCATGCGTGCAGCTTCTGGTGCCTGTAACAGATCTAACAATGATGTTCAGGTACTGAAAACTGATGCTCAAACAGTATGAGATGGTAGTTGTTTTATTTTTTTAAAAAGCATTTAAAAGGAAGGACAAAACTGTCTGTCTCGGCATCTTCCAATCAATTTACCGTAAAGTTAAAATGAAAACATTTATCTGGCCTGCTGAAGCCACTGTTAACTATCTGCAGACTCATATAAGGTAAATCATTTAGGGGCAATGAAACCGCCAGAAGTTACAGGCTAGCAACACAAACATTACAGGCAATTACAGTTATTTTTCACACACATCTTTCTGTGAGAATCTAAACACGTAAAGTTTTTTTTTTTACATGAAGTAATTACACCGATGAGCCACAACATTAAAACCACAGATGGGTGAAGTAAATAACATTGATTATCTTGGTTCAGTGGCACCTGTCAATGGGTGGAATATTAGGCACTAAGGGAACTGTTCGTTCTTGAAGTTGATGTGTTGGAAGCAGGAAAAATGTGCAAGTGTAGAGAACTGAGTGACCCAAGACCCAAATTGTGACGGCTAGACGACTGGCAAGCTGAGGTAGTGTGATGCTCTGGGTAAAGTTCTGCTGGGAAACCTTGGCTCCTGACATTCATGTGGATGTTAACAAATGAGAAGCTGGTTATTTTGAACCTCTGTGTTTAAGATGGGAGTGGTTCACCTCTATCCCCAGCTGTAAATTCACACAGCCTATCTGGGAAATGTGCTGTGACGTATCATATTATATGGAGTGAAATGCCCTCTAGATTGTTCTACAACTTACTTGACCCAAAACGACCATTCAGACAATCTCAGCCAACCCAGCAGAGTCAGAGAGGACAGAACGAATTCAAAGTTTCTTAACATTAACATTGTGTTCGTGATTAACATTGTGTTCGTGAGAAAAAGGTTTCTAGAGCTGTCAACGAATTGGAGGTATAAAGTAATACTGCATTAGGTAAGCAAAGTTAGTAATGTAGAGTCAGTAACATTTATTTATTGTCATAATGTTGTCATGCTAACATTATTCAGGAGGGACACATCTTCAAATAAATAACTTTGATCATTCCTAATGTGAGTTTATTTAAATATATTGTATTGTCACAACTAGCTAGCAAGTTCAAGTGTAAGTAAATCTGTTTCTAGGCCATCTCTTGCACCACTACTGTTATTTTTATTCTATATAATTATTAGGATGCTCAAAAGCCCAAGATACTCTCTAATCTCAGGACTGCTAGCGGCAACACTGAGGTACCCTTGAGGAAGGTACCATCCTCACACACTGCTACCCGGGGACTGCATTCCTGGCTGCCAACTGCTTCACTTGGTGAATGGGTTAAATGCAGTAAACAACTTTAGCTTTTCTTTAAGTGTATTTGAATATCTGTATAGTTAAGTGCTGTTCACAAGTGTATTGGAATATTCTATATAGTTTTGTGCTGTGGTGTGTACATATATGACAAATGGATGCTTACACAACTCAATAATTCCAAATTAGTAACACTAGCCAGCTAGCTGGATCACGTTAGCGAACACTAACCTAGCCACCTCATCAAAGATATTTTATAACAGGCCGTGTGTATCTTCCATGGATAATGTTAGAAATCTGACTTCCTTTTCAAGTCAAATCATGGAGTTATAATGAGATGAACTTGTTTAGCTTGCTACCAGACTTGCCAGATGACTGGATCATTTAGTTTTGTTAGTATTGTTCTTGCATTGGTTCTTGCAAAATGGACAACAAGAAATGAGAGTAGCAGAAAATAATGCAAGTTGGAGGTGGTATTGTGGCCTTGTTGTTTTAGGAGATATGAAACAATGTTTTGAAAGCACTAAAAAGTCTGAGGTCAGTACTTAATAGTAGCTAAACGTAGTGCTTTATGGTGTGACACACCCTTTGTACACTTATTTTATTAGACCCTCTCCGAAAACAGCCCACCCACATATTTGTCCTGAACTTCACTAGTACGACCATGTTATGGACATTCAGGTAATATTTTTTTTTTTTACTTTGCATATTGCTGCTGTACAGAATACCTCAGTAAGGATTTGAATGGTGCTGGTACAACGTATTAATAGATCTTTCTACGGTGTATTCATGACTCAGACCCCAATCCATTTACATTAACCTGCCCATTCTGTTTTAAAGGCAGGGTAACAAAAACAGCTTTTTAATAAAGAGAGGCTGGAAATGTCCAATATAAAAGAAATAATGACTGACCTACATTAACCAACATCAATATTATATGTGAAAAAACATGTCCATTTTTGCTTTAAATGGATGACATGACTCAGATGCCAGTAGCTCTCAAATCTGGAAGCAGAAATATACTGTATATCAAGGTCAACCAGTGATACCCCGTTCAAAGAAGAATGCACAAGCATGAGCAAGGCAAGATGTGCCCTGACTTAATTTATTCAAGTGAGCAACAATATGGCGACATTGTTGGTGAGAGAGTAATACTGAGAACAACATCAGCAAATAAAGAGAAGCTGAGGAGAGAAAATGTCTTCCTCCAGAAAGACAGCGAGAGTTACAGGCAGGTAATAGTGATTATGTCACCAGAAAGAAAGGCTCTGTAAATAATACCCAAAGCGCACACGGTCAGTGGATCATAGAAAAAGTCGATATTTAGAACTACCTACCATACACCACGCTATACGGAGGCATGGCTTTAAGCTCATGTAAAAAACGGATTTACTAAGTGAATGCAGCTGTGTATGCTATTGAAACCAACATCATTCAGTTATGTACAAGTAATTGAGATGCTTCGTTCCACACTCTTAAAAATAAAGGTGCTTACGTGAATTCTTTGCAGCGGAAACACTTCTGTTTTCAATTGATGGTTCTTTGAAGATTTTTTTTTTCTTTCATAAATGAGATGCATGAGTGTTACGGACCTTTTTAACTATTAAAGAACATTCACACAAGATAAAGGTTCTACATCAAAGCCAAGAACCATTTAGCAAAGTTTATTGTTAAGAGTGCATGAGGAGTCACTTAACCGTTGGCATCTAACCAAAAAACTATACGTCTCGGCACTCACATGAACAACAATGTACTAATAAATGAGAATGAGAAAGTGGGAAGCTGTCTTTCTGGAACCCGCGAGACTCTGCTAAAGTGAGAAAATAAACAGCGACAAAGTATGTGACTGGCTGGCGTGCTGTTTTGACAGGAATTCCAAACATAAGGCCCCGAAAAGACACGGATGGTCTTCCGAACGGCTGGTTTGGCCACGCTGATGCGAGACTGACAGTCTTTCATTCTTCTCGGTCCCTGATTATTATCAGCAAACGGACCATACCAATGAAATGCTCTTCAGTACTGACAGGAATTTAAAAAAAAGAAAAGAAAAAAGCACTCTTTCATTTCAGGATGTCTGACATTTCTCAGCCCTCCGTTTATCTGCAGACTCACACAATGTCACAGTCCCGGTGGTACGCAGCATTCAGATTTACACAGGGCTGCTGTAGCAGGGTGCAGCAGCACGGCCATCATTCACATTCATTTGGGGGGGGGGGGGATTTCACCCACATTTTGGCAAAATGCTGTCATTTTAGCTTTCAATACTAAATGACAACAATGGCAGTGGAATAACATCTTCAACTCATTCACCATGACAGAAAAATACTGGCTGGTTTTCTACAGTCAGCTGAGGAACCGTTATCATTAAGGATTGAAAAAACAAAACAAATGTAAAGCATAATTGAAATATCACAAAATTACCCCTTGACCACAGTTGATATGTTCACACTCCATCCATAAATGTGTTCTTTTGTAGCTACTGTTGCAAAGTTGGACAAGTTTTACAAAACTTAAATCCATTCTACATAGTGTGAAACTGAAAATAAGTCCATGTCAGTGCCCTGAAATGTATAAACCTTTACTAATCAAAGGTTTCTTCCTCTGTATTATTTTGTATCCATGTGAAAGGGCGTTAGAATAAATTAGTGTCATGTAATTTAAGCTAACTTTTGCATGATTGCCAGTACTTTGTCACCTACGTCTAAGTAACTACAACAACCGAATTTAGCTCAGATTTTAAACTGGAAACTAGCAATTTTAAACAATCTTTGTAGTGGTCCAACAAAAATAATTCACATGTGAGGATCTCTGATTTTCTCTGAATTCCCCATTAGGTTAAAAGGGATTTTTGTGTTTTGTGTAACCTCACAAGTGAGCACAAATGAGCACACTTTTGGGCGAAGCATGGAGAGGTAAATTCCTTTGACTCTTTAAGTATTCTGTGGTTTAAGAGGCAGTAGACCTATGTGATTGCTAGTTTCACATCTGCAGTCAGTACCTACGGCTTCTGACAATCAAGGCTGTTGATACTGATAAGCTTACAGGCACACAGAATAGGGTAAGACATCTGTGGCTACAAACATACGGCACAAACAAAGGCATACAGGGTTCAACTCAAGTATGTACAAAACAGACAAGAAGAGAAAGGCTTGAGCTGTTAGACTATTTCTTTTAGCACCATTTTTGTATTTGGGTAGTCAGGTTCAGAATAAACTTTTTCAATGACTCAATTGAAGAACACATATTTTAAAGTGTACTAGTTAAATGCATTTTCCACATAGTTTATAATACTGTCTCATTTATTGTCGAAATATCATTGTAAATTGTCCGGTACTGGGTATACACTGATCAGCCATATAATTAAAACCTCCAGCCTAATGCTGTGTGGGTTGCACTTATGCCACCAAAATCAAGGACCTCTGAACATGTGTTGTGGTATCTGGCTCCAAAATGTTAGCAATAGATTGTTTAAGTCCTGTAAATTACAAGGTGGGGCCTCCATGGATTACGCAAGGTCAGCACATCCCACAGCTGCTTGACTGAATTCAGTTCTGGGAAAATCGGAGGCCAAGCCAACTCTTTGTCACGCTTCTCAAACCATTCCTGAACAATTTTTACAGTGTGACAGGGTACATTATCTTGCTGAAAGAAGCCATTTCCATCTGGGAGTCCTGTTGACATGAAGGGGTGTCCTTGGTTCGCGACAAGGTAGGTGGTATGTGTCAAGTAACACTGCCTTCTACTGACTTGCCTTCTTCCCGTGGTGCATCCTGTTGCCATCTCCTCCCCAGGTAAGCAACACACATTCACCTAGCAATCCATTTTACGTAATAAAAAGTGATCAAACTAGGCCACCTTCTTTCATTGCTCCATGATCCAGTTTTGATGCTCACACTGCCTTTGTAGACTCTTTCAGAGGTGGACAGGGGTCAGCTTGGATTATGGCTGGTTTGTGGCTACACAGCCCTACATGCCACAAGCTTCATTATACCTTTCCATCACATCCAGCATGAACTTGTTCAAGAATTTGTGCTTTAGTTGCTCTTCTGTGGGATCAAACCAGACAGCCTCGTTTTCACTCTCCATGCACATCAAAGCCTTGGGTGTCTAGGACCCTGTGGCTGGTTCACTTGTAGTCTTTTCTTGAATGGCTTTTGAAAGGTACTAACAACAAAACACCCCATAAGACAAACAAGACCCATCATAATTTGCCCCCCCTTGTCAAAGTCCTTATGCTTGCCCACTCTTCCTACTTCCAACTTCAAGAACTGGCTGTTCATTTGATGCCTAAACTATTCCATCCCTGAACAGGTACCACTGTTAACTCTGTTAATCAGTGTTAACTGATGTGTTAACTGATAGGTTAATCAGTGTTATTCACTTCACCTGTCACTGGTTTTAATATTGTGGCTGATCGGTGTACAGATTTTGCATCTGTCATTCAGATCCTTTTGCAGTAATTCTGTAATAGCAAACACTGGACCAATGTCCACTGGTGAAATTTAAGGAATGAAAGCTGTCTATTAAGCCCTAATTCCCTAATCAAAGTCAGAGTTAACATTAGTCATTAGGTAGTTTGTTCATCACCGTAATCAGAGACGTGGCTCTTCTACTAGGCTATCAAGCCATTAGGCCTTGGTGATGCTCCTGGTTTATATGGCCATTAAACATTGTATTGTTAGGACATTCCTGTCTAGAAGGTGTCTCATACTGGTGTGGTCCTCCTGTTGACACCATCATTTAAGTCTTTAGGGAAACAGTTGTGCACCTGCAGAAACCCGGAGTCATGTTCAGGGCTGTAGGAGCTGTCCGTGCCCGATTTAAGCGGGTCCCTGGTCAGTGTGTACATGTTGATCTCTCCCAGAGGCACGGAGCTGACCATCTTCAGGCCAACTGGAGAGGCCTCGCGGGAAGCCTCCGTGGAGCGTGAGCTGGAGCGCGAGTGCCGCCGCCGGTAGCGGAAACTAGGCATGCGTGAGTATGGAGAAGAGGACGAGGTAGACTTGACAAACTCCCGCCGTGCTTTGAAGCGTACTTCTTTGTTCTTCTCGATGTAGATGTTCACAGCCAGGACGGCCACCGCCTCAGCCAGGATGAAGGAGAGGGCGCCGAAATAGAAGGACCAGCCATAATTGTACTGGTTCTTCTTGTCCTCGTCGCGTTTGTCACTGGGGTCACCGGCGTTGCTGGAGATGTAGACGATGATGCCAATGATGTTGCTCAGACCTGTTGCATCAAAAAAAATGTAAGTTAACTTGTGAAATATTTAACTAATCAACTGTAGCATTTTTGATCAACTAAACCTTCAATCTTTTAAGCTAGTTTAAGCATACCCATTATTCTGTTTTACTGAGCATTTTGTTCACTTGCTTGTTGCGTGTAGCGAAAACTACCTTTTAAGGTCGATTTAAGGTAAGTAATGAACTGTCAGAAATCAGGTCCGTTTCACTAAGCAGCTCTAAAGAAAATCTTTAGTTGAGGTCAGTCTTAAAAATATCAAGTCTTAAAAATATCATGTACTGGTACTGGTAGAACTTTACAGTGTGCTTTAGCACAGTGTGAGCTTTTTTACCTGCTGCCACAAACAGGATGCCTGCACTGAGCAGGATGTTGTTCCTTTTGCTGTAGATACGTCCCACGCCCACGCACAGCCCCCCCAGCAGCAGCAGAATGGTACTGAGAATGGGGAACACACTGGAGGCACGGACTATACCTACACACACATAAAACCAGGTCACAGGTGAGACTTTTAATAGCTCAAGTGCTGTTTGACAAGAATGACACCTACGTTAACAACAAATATACCCCGAAAAATAGTGTTGGAGATTGCAGAATGTTCTTTGAGGGAGAAAGGAACTCACGTAAGAGGTACTCTGAGCTGTCGGTGTCGTAGTCATTGTCGTCTGGAAAATGATTGATACGGTAGCAGCTTCCTTTGTTGAGGCCTAAACAGTAAGGAAATCATGATTAAGTAACGTACCTTAGATTTCACATCTTACTGGACAGAATGTCAGGTCTACAAAGAATGTCTAGACTTTTCCAGCTGGATTTAGTCACATCACAATTTTAGTCTAATGAGAAACTTGACACTTTCCTTTATAAAAATGTTTCTTTAACCACCGAAAGGCTCTTCAGGGATCCATGAGCTGTTCTTCGCTCCAAAGAACCCTTTTGGAACCTTTATTTTCAAGCTTGCACACAGCTTTAGATATCTGGTCCTTAGATATCTGTTGTTCTCTCTCTTTACTTCTCTCTCTCTGAAATTCTAGGTGAAGTGGGAGGCTGTCTATACCCTGTGACACAGCTTTTGTGGCCCAGCGTGGCATTAATTGGGTCTAGTGGTTAAAAAGGAGCATCAAATTAATTAGTATTAAATAGGTCTGGGAAACTGGGCCACGTGTTCTCGTCTAGTCATTGTAAAAAACACACACACACACACACACACACACACACACACACACACCCTAATTCAAGATTGTTCTGTGAGATGTCCTCTTATATCAATACCTGCTTGATAAAATCTTTTTTTAAAATTTCTTAATATTTGAATGTCAAAACTGGAATTAAAGGGGACATATTATACCTCATTTTAAACAAGTTATAATATAATATATAGTATATAGTTATAATGGGCTATAAAACATGTTCAAGAAGTTCTTTGCACAAAATCACTCTCACATAACGAGATCTCACCAGCTCTGTTCTTGACAGATTCAGTCCCTTTCAAAATGAGCTGTCACTTTTATGCAAATAAGCTGTTGCTGGCCACGCCCCACTCATCCCATGCTTACGCTGCGCATTGAACAGACGTGAAAATGGCAGAAAACAGAGGCACTATCCAGCCCTGTATGTTTGACACCGAGTCGGACCCAGAGCCAGATGAAGAGGAGCCACCTGCACAAACACCTTCATCAATGCAGTGAAGGGATTTGTGTTGTACTTTGCAGCCAACAACACAACACCGTGACTTGCCTTTGCCTGTAGCCATAGCGCTCGCCGTTGTAAAATCTTGACTCACAGAAAACGGATGGATGGTTTTTTGTGTGTGTGTTTATAAGAGCAGTAGAGACCCAAATGGAAATACAAAAGAATGCAAAAAGTGAGCTTTGCATAATATGTCCCCTTTAAATGAAAATGCCAGAGCAAGTGAGCTTAGTCATGAGCTGCATGAACACAACCGATAACAGGCCTGAGAAAGGTGCCTGTCAGTGGCAGATGGTACTCAGTCAACAAAGGAAGAGTACTTAGTGCTACCTTTAACAGTTAACACTTTCCTACCTATCAAAACCTGTGTGATACATTCAACTCATTAAAATGTATCCAGAGTAAATCAGCATGTGGTATCGGAGCTTTCTGTGTACTACTGTGTTTTCTGTCACTATATAGAAGACGCAAAATGCTGCCTTTGTTGTTGGATGTGCTCCTGGCAGACAGGACTTAACTTCTGTGCAATCAGAGTAACAAGAACAACTGGAAGTGAACAACTGGAAGTATTTTCCTATTCTTCTATTTTATGGGTGAAAATTGCAGTTTGTAACAACATTAATGAAATGAATCTTGTGTACATATAAAAATTAATGCAAGATTAATAAGACTGACAACTTGCTCGTGGTGTCTGAAAGGTGGGATTTTATAAAATAACACTTGCAACTCAAACTGTACCCTACCAATGCCAAAACCATTTAATGACCACAGTAGACAAACTTGCTAGTTTGTGTGGGGTTGCTAGTCTTATGTGTCCATTCAGTGCACAGCAATGTTAAGTGGCATGTAGGAATAGTCATAGTGTGTCTCCTTAACGACCTCAAACTTCTGTAACAGTCTAAAAAACATTTTTCTTCACCGCAGTGAATTGAACTAACTGTGATTGTAGAAAACATCATTCATTTTTCTCATAGTGGTTTTCTGGTCCTGAAATTTCTCACTTCATTCTCAGCCTAATAAGGTTACGCTCCCACCCACATTTAGTAGGACCCATGTTGTCTGATTGCGGTCCCTCCTCACAACATCAGGTCTGGCCTTGTGAGACTACTGCCTTATCAGCTTCTTCACAATCGAGCCTGAACCTGAGAACCCAAGAAAAGCTCTTCAATCTTAATCTTTCTACAGTTAACGTCCATTCCATTCTAATAGGTTTTGAATCATTTCTTCAAGCAGTCAAAGACAAGAGCTGCCCGGAAGGATCCAGACTATCTAAGAGTCATCAGACCTGTGATTTACTCCATTTCTCACGCTGTATTAGAGAGTATTGTGTGTGAAGAGGGATCAGATTGAGAGCTTAGACAGCTGATTTATGAGTGGCAGTTATTATCCCAGTGTCTCCGGTGTGCCTAGTCTCATAAAGAAGAAATAAATCACCTCACCTGACTGACACAGACACTCATGAGCGAGAGAGAGAGAAAGAGAGAGAGAGAGAGAGAGGTGTGTTTGTGTGTGACAAAAAAGCGATGGCCCAGTCCCTCAGGCCTGCCTGGAGGTAACAATGCTCTCTGCTGAGTACATCTTCTCCATGGCAACCTCAGGGCTGCTCCAACCATCTGATTTCCATAATGTCTCCAAGGATGCCTTTGACGTCTTCATTGAGGTGTAATGCACCAGGCAGAGACACCTCTCCCCCTCCCCCAGCGCTTACCAAATCCTCCTCCCCATCTAACACATGAAGTGCCAAAACTGATCCCAGAGCAGCTGTCACAGCTGCCTCGGCCTGCCAGGAAGGATCACTTCGCTGTTATCGGGAATGATGGCTTTGCAAGTTGGAGTTATGCAAATGTATTCACTGTCTCTGAAATGGTGCCTTTAGAGGAGGAGGGGACTTTCATTTAGGTGAACGTAGCAACATTTTAACAAGACGTCCATCTGTCACAAAACATTCACATGATGTAAAAACGGCATCAAAAATGTATTCTTAAAAAAAGGGCTCATGGTTTTGGTATGACAGAAGCTATGATGGACGGTACTGAAGTCAAAATGAAGGTGCCAAAAAGGGTTCTTTGGAGAACGAAGGCTACAGGTCCACAACGTGTTGAGAATGATCGCTATGTTCCGCTCTCTTGCTCTAGAGGGGTCGAGGGCCTGTGCCCGGCACGTGCTCCAAGCATGTTATCACTCCGCTCCTCAGTGTTTGGTACGGCGGCAGAATTCAAGCCTGGTGGCTCATTAGAGACTGCGTGGCCTTTCAGTGCTGCATTTTAATTACAGATTTGTGGCGCATGCTGGGAATGGCAAAGCGACAGCACTTCCCCCTCAAAGCCTCCCCAGCCTCGCGAAGGGAACGACACCACCAGGGAAAACAAACCCAAACACTCTGATCCATATGGAACCAAAGCAAATGTTATCTCATGGGCTACAGTCTGTCCAGCTGAATGAAAAGGAATTGATGCTCTTGATGTTTTGTCCTTAAAGCGTCACCAGGGTGTTTTGGGTGATTGTGTCAGAGCATCACTGATTTCTCTTGGCTTTTTTTAAACCGAAACCTTACACCTCTGAAGTGTTAACTTAATACAGTCACATGCATCACATGTAAAGGTAAATGTGGCATTTTGGTGCTTTTTAGTGCACACATTCTATGTATTTGCTGAGATTAACATGATGGAAAATGGCCTGGGCCATAACTCATGTTTTATTTCCCAGTAGAATAAATGAACAACACGTAAACAGTTATGTGAATTAAAAGTGTGTCCTCTGTAGAGGAGTGTACTTATATTCACTTAGAAAATCAACACCACACAATTCTGCCAGGGGTGCCCAAATTTTTGCATATGACCGTGTGAAAGAAAACTGAAATATCTGTCAGTGAAACTTGGATGTAACGTATTGTTTTGTTTGATTTGTCTTTCATATTGGTCCATTCTTCCTGAAATGTTTTCAGTGGTAAAATGAAAAAAGAAATGAAGGAAGGTCCAAGGTTTTGATCTGACAGATTTGATATCTATTTGATATATTGTTGTCAGGAAGGTATAATGACCCACCGCTAAGGCTTTCATCTGCTGGAACAATGGGCATCAGCCTCGGCCATGAGAAGCATCTGTTTTCAGGTACTTTGCCATTCTTTTCTGAATTCGTCATTTGCATGATGTTGGGTGGTTTTGAGAGCTTTTGCACGATTTCGTGACAGAATGGCTCTTGTGTGTTCACGTCTGGATGAAGGGATGAGTGGGACACGCATCCGCCTGACTGGGGGTCAACAAAGCCTCAATGTTTGCATCAGTAAAAAAAAAAAAAAGGGGAAAGGTGAATGTTTCATTTTTTGGTGGACAATGACAAGAAGCAACAGATTCATCTATTTTTACACCTTGGCCATGTTACCATAGCGATTTCAGACATGTTGTTGCCAAGCAACAGCATCAAATACAATAAAGACATGAATGAAGGCAGATACTTAAGAGGAGACTCTTGACTGCATTTACTTTGCAGTCCATTCAAGGGAGAGAGAGAGAGAGAGAGAGAGAGAGAGAGAGAGAGAGAGAGAGAGAGAGAGAAACAGAGAGAGAGAAAGAGAGAGAGAGAGAGAGAGAGAGAGAGAGAGAGAGAGAGAGAGAGAGAGAGAGAGAAAGAGA
>JBBPCX010100114.1:1369-23120 GCA_037974365.1 Hydrocynus forskahlii
AGAATGATCAAGATGAAGAGAGGCGAAGCAGCAAAGCTTCCACATTTTCACTCTCAAACTTGCAGAGCTGTTTTTATGTCACTCTCCATCTCTATCGTTCTTTCTGTCTCTCTATATCTATCTCTCTTTTTCTCTCTTTATCTCTCTTTCTCTGTTGCTGTCTCTCTGTCTCTCACTGTGTCTCTCCATCTACAAATACACTGTTACCAAACATAGCTCTGTAATTGGATATCTCTTACCCATTCACAGTCAGACTTCTGCCAGAAAACAAAATAAAAATGATCCGTCTGCTCTGAGTGTTGTTTATGTTGCTGTAACTCTCTGCACCTGTGGTTAATGGGGTGTTGCTTTTATGTAACACCGTCATCTATCAGTTAATAATACCATTATTAACAATCCTATACTGTTTTCTAACTAATGCTAAAGCTACTGAAACACGCAAAGGACCACCTAAGCTCTATAATTTGTTTTTGGGGTAGCATATTAACTGAATATTTCTTAAAAATAAAAATAAAGACAATAAATACTAGATTAATCAGTGACCAGTGTCTGAGATATGACTAGCATGTGATGGGTCACTAAAACATCTGTATGGACAAACTTCTGTGATAAAAATCATGTTGACTGAAAATAAAAAGGTCCTATCATCCAGCGTCAGGATGCGGGTGTTAAACAGTGTGATGTGATTTCCTCCGAGAGGACAGATATAATCTGGGCCAGTAATGGGTTAGCGTGTCTGCGGCTGTGGATTACAGATATATTTCCACTCTTCCCTCTTTAGGATATTACAGCAGACGGTGGCCTCATTACGCTGTCAAAACCCGTCAGCTCCATGACTCAGCAGCTGAAATACACACCAGTCACCTTATTTACACCCTCTGTTCAGTCAGAACACACACACACACACACACACACACACACACATACACAGCAATGCATGATGAGGATCATTTGTAGCTCACTATATTAGCATAACACTGATGGAGGCAATACATTTCAAATAGAACAGCATTTCGTCTGTAAAGTGCCTAATGTTCTCGTTTGCATTTTCTCAACTAGAATTTACCTGAACAACCACCTCACACATTTTCTCCTCCAGCATTTCTCCTGGGTGTAATCAGATGAGTTTGTTGCGGTATCAGCCTGTACTCTTCTGGAGAGATGTTGCAACATCGCATTCAGCCACGAGAGGATAAGTGAGGTCAGCAACTGATGTAGGATGGAGCTCAAACGTCACTCCAACGCGTCCCAAAGGAGGACCAGCACTCCCAAGAACTCCACAGCCTAAAGCTGGGGGGCTTTTCAGTGGGTACACCTTAAATGATCTTAATCCATGTAACAAAAGGAATGTCTGGACTCTTTTGGATGTGTCGTGCATGAACCTGAGGTTCGGCAGATTTTCTTTATTTGAGATTTATTTACCGTGTTAGGCCGACTGGGTGAGCAGGAGAGGCGCCGTCTGTGATCGTCTGGAGGGAATTAACAAAGAATGAGCAGCCAATGCTCATATTAAAATCATCTGCTCTGCGGCAAAATAGGAGGTTTTCCTAACGTGCCTTAAAAACGACTGAATGTGGAGCTAATCCTTTACTATCTGAGCCACTGTAAAGGCATGATATCTTGGTGGAAATTCATTATGCATGTCTGCATTACGCTGTGCTGCCACGTTTACATGCCGGCTTTAAAAATGATGGTTCCTTGCAGAATCGGTGTAAACAGCGATGATATGCGACCGCTGTGTAAACTCTGTCATGAGGATGGCATCACTATTTGTGTCTGCTAAAAATGGATGATGATCAAAGAAGAGCTTTGGCAGTCTGGATTATTTATGTAAGGTAGAAAAGGCAGAGGGATGTAAGGCCTTTGGGCTCATCTCGCACTCCGTGGGTTCTGCAGGACAGTGCAGGAGCTGGAACATGATTTTTTAGACAGCTTTGACCTTCTCCCAAAGTCAAGACACCTCAAACCCAGACAATGCACAGTTTTCCATGAAACAATGTCAGATCACTGATTGCTTATCCACCTTATCCAAATCTACAACAGCAAATCCTGTTTATCTCGCAGTGGCCACATAAATAACCGTCTCCTGCTGCATCTTGGTGGGAGAACAAGATTCAAACACAGTTATACAAGTACAACATATAGTGACATGGGGCCCTGAGATGTCTATGAGACTGTGCAATACAGTTATAATAAATTAAAGAGAAAATTAAAGACCAGAATGAAGTAATAAAAAAGATACAGAAACAAATATTCAAATAAACATTACAAGTATAAACAAGTGTAATCAAACATAACAAGTGTAAATGACTGCAAACAAATGTTTTACCATTACAAATGGAAAAGTGCCTCAATTGTTATAACGAACATTACGTAGCCACATTAGCAATGCAAAAAGACAATAAACACATGTTTGTAACCGTAAAAGGTCATTCTTTTTGCAGCTCAGACCGAATACAGTAATGAAAAGCTGTGCTAGGTCTTTTAATTAGCCATAACTCATTAACCGAACAGATAATAATGTCAGGAACATGGTAAGGTGGATGAATTCCCCATCCTGTTCACCTTCATGTCCTAACTAAGACGGATGTGTGGACGTGGGGAACAGAAGCGCTCTTAAGCGCCGAGTCACGTTCATTAGCCACCGCTAAAGCCATTAGCGCCGTGGCGGCAGCATATTTGCTCACGATGCTAATAGTCTCTCCTGACAGAATGTGATTTCATTAAGTTGCTGAAGAATGCTTTGGCTCACTGATGGATGAGAACTGCTGGATTTGCACATGTGGAAAGTACATGAGGGTCAGCTGTGATGGTTTTCAGCACCCATGTGGTTTTCTCAACTAGCATTACCGCGCTGTACGTGATCGGCAGCTCATTGGTGGGATTAATACATCAAAGCAACAGCTGAGCTGCAAGCCCTCCACTCTGGGCCCCTCCATTCCACATACAGTCACCTTCTTCAATTTCTCCACTTTCAAACAATGTCAACAGTCATCCGATGTTAGCCAAAAACAGTTTGAAGTCAATCAATCATATCTAAGGACCCTGGACCACTGTGGACATTGTTTGAAAGTGGAGAAAGTGAAGAAGGGGGACGGGGTGGAGGGCTTACAGTTCAGCTGTTGTTTTGACATAAACATCTCAACAATGAGCTGTTGATCACGTACAGGGCGGTTATGCTAGTTGGCAAAAATGATGATTAAACCTCACATAGATGCAGAAAACTATCATGGCTGATCCTCCTGTGCTTTCCACATGTACAGAACCTTCAGTTCTCCTTTGTCAGTGTGCTGAAACATTCTGCAGCAACTTACTGAAACCCTCAGCCAAGAACTGTTTAGAGTTTCTGCTCCTGTAGCTTAGACGTGGAGCTAAGAGGCTAACGTTGCTAACATTTGAAGTGGGCAGTCATCCAAATCTTTTCGATAAACACATCCTCAAAACTCGCATCACTCAAACCGCATCCAGCTCTTTATTAAGGTGGAGCAGACATGTGGATGTGGTTTAGGACACAACACTAACACTTTTAAAGGTACAAGAGATTGAGTTAAGTTGTCATAATATAACAAAAAACTGTAAAATAATATGGAATTGGAAGCCTGAGGCGCCAGAATGTGCGTCATTTAAGGAGGAATGGGAAATTGGAATAAGAAGGGGCTTTTGCTCTGTGCCACAGAGTGTGTGGAGGTATTTTCTAATCTCAAATTGACTTGCTGATACTGTATGACACACTGTTATCTATAAACATGGACTGAAGTGTGTTAGTATTACATTTTCTTTAAGGCTATAAACGATTCTCTCATCACCCAGACTTAACACACACAGCACAATCACTGATAAAACGTCTGTTTCTCCTGAGCCAGCGCTAGAGAAAATATCAGTAAAAAATAAGATAAACAGAGAGTGGGAGAGAGAGAGAACAAGAGAGAGAGAATGAGAGAGAGAGAGAAAGAAAAAACTGAAAGGAGAAAGAGAAAAGGTAGAGAAAGAGAAATGAGGGAAATAAAGAGAAATAAAGAGAGAAAAAAGGACAGAGTGAAAAAGATAGAATTTGAGAGACAAAGTTAGGTGAAAAAGAAAGAGGAAAGGTAGAGAGACAAGGAAATACAGAGAGAGGGAGTGAGAGAAATGGGGTGAGTCGGAGAGATAGACAGAGAGAGATAAACAGGACAGACTCAGTAGCAAAAACATGCCACCTTGTCTGGTGTATGTGCTCTGGTGCTGTGAAAAGTTTGGGTTTTTATTACTGATACTGTTTGCAATGTTGTTTCACGTCTCGTTGGGTCTAGTGACGGCCATCACTCTGAGGAAACAGATCAATAGCAGCCGTTTCCAAGATGATGTGAAGTGTAACATCCAGCATATCCAACAATAAAGACAGCATGGAGCTTCTTTTACACAGCCGCTCCAATTCCAATTCCCCCCCCCCCACACACACACACTCACACACTAATGACTAATCGATTGTCCAGAATAATAATAGAGTTAATCATATTATTTGTTCGGAATCATTTTTGGCTCACAACAGTAAATGTCCAGGTTGTAACTCTGTGACTGACGTCTGTTGACTTCTTAATGATCCTGAACACCTGCACTCACACATGTGAGGGTTCGTTTTTGTTCACTTGAATGTGATGAAACAGAAATGAAAATCCCAGAGCCACCCTGAGGCATGAAGGACAGAGGAGTGAAGGAAAACAGCAATGCTGAACAGTTTCTGTGCAGAAACATTACTGTTCCTGTCCTCACACACACACACACACACACACACACACACACACACACACACACGAGTCTCCCCATTTTTTAAGCCTTTAAATGTTCAGGACCTTCCAAAAAATTCAGACTTCTGTTCCCCCCCCCTATTGCTGAGGAACATCTCAGCCATTTAACATAGTTTTACATTTAGTTACTGAATAATTAGTTTTAAGATGGAAAAAGTCCTTGTATTTTTAATAGGGGTGTCATGCGAAAAAAATTAGTCTAATTAATTACAAGTTCTGTAATGAATCAAAACTAATCACACACATTTTTGCTGTAAAAGTATTTAAAAATGTAAATGAATTTGGGTATATGAGTGAATGAATAACCAACATCACAGATTTCCAACGTCTCTTTCATTCAATAAATTATGTTTCTGCACTGTTCATGTGCAGTAATGGTCACAGCAATCAAAAATATATCAAAAATGCTTCAGCAAGAACAATGATAGAACTAAGTCCATCTATAAGGTGCAGTTTAAGACAATGCACATTCATGGTTATAGAAGCATTATAATGCGGGGGGTGGGGGCTGGTGGGGGGAGCACTGTTGTTGAGTTTGGAACGGGGTGGGTGTGTGGGTGGTAAACGTGGGGTCTTGTTTTCATTTTACAGAGCGCCTGTGGCCAGAATGGGGCAGGGGCTCCAAGTCACATGGTGCGATTAATCAGCGATAATATTTTAAAGACGTTATTGTTTCTGTATTTAATTGATTGAAACTAACGCGTTCAACAGCCCTAATTTTTAATAAGAGTTAAATGTAAAACGTGTTAATATGGACACATTTCCATATGACTGTCCAGTCTATCTACTTTAGCTTAGCCCCGCCCGTTCAGCCTACAGCATTTTAGCCCCAGCCGTTAATCCTCATGTTAGGTTCACATTTATTAACGTCCTTTATGTTTGAGTTCATTTGACCCCAGAAATGTAAACCTCCAGAAAATGGTTTAAATTAAACTTGCTGTCCAACTTGTTGTATTTCAGGTACTTTATGTTTCTTTGTTGACGACCTAAACAGTGACTTAAATAAAACATGCATGGAATAAAACTCCCATGGCAGGAAATATCAAAGTTCTGTGGTTCTCACACTCCTACAGTGTACTAGTACAGTATACTCAATATCCGCAAAAGCAATTAAAATAATTATGTACTAAATGTTGACATTTTTAATATTTTTAATATACTGCTAAAACAGCCCCAAAGGACACCAGTGTGTACAAAATGTGGAAAGAACATTGAGAACATATGATCATGTTCCTCTTGTCTTTATCTAATTTGTACCCTTTAAATTTTAAATGAAGCAAAAAAGTGATTAGTTATTTATTTAGAGACATTAAACATTGAATGGGGTCAAACTGACCCCAACCATAATAGAAGGATTAATCCTACACCAGTTAATCCATTCCCATTAAAGTTGTGTGGAGTGTTGTTCCTGCAGACAGTTGGAGATGTGGGAAAACAATTAAGTGTTGTGCTGTTCCTGACTAGTGAGAAGTAAACTGAACTGTATCTTCAAAAGGATCCGAACACGATTCCCAAAAGATCCCCTTAACCCTGAGGATTTCAGTACCAAACTTACTCATATGCATACATTTGTCTTAAAGGCACAATAACAGAGTCTGATTATTCTAAGGCAGTATGTAAATGCAAAATAACTGCTTTTGGCACACAAAACTGCACAAATATTACAAGTGGAATTCAGGGGAAAGAAATAAAATGTAAAATAAACACACACTCACACACACACAGGCATTCTGTTCTGCACACTCCAACACTTTCTTGTCGTTCCCGACCCCTCTGCTGCTCCAGCCTCCACAGAGTGGCGGATTAAAGGGACTCAGCTGGAGGCTAGCGCTCTGATATGCAGCGGATGAAGTGGTCGAAGTGGAGGTGGACGAGAATAGAAGAGTCGATGGAGGATGAAGAACAAACCAGTGCAGAACACAAACTCTCACTGAGCCGCAGTCGGACATAAATAAACTGTGAAGGAGAATCTAAAAGCATTTCCCAGTTTATTCATGATGGGAGGGGATGTCAGCATACATGTTATAACAGCATAATGTTAATTCCCTGGCTAACAGTTACCTAGCAAACTCTTCACTGAGTGAAAGAGGGGAAGAACGCTTCACTGAAGCTTTTATTGGGGATATTGTGGCTTTATCCACTTTATCCTCACCTGGAATAGTAAGGAATTGTGTTGCTTCAACTTAACTTCAACTACTACGTACTTCTAAAAGAAAAAAAATCGCTGATGGCAAAAACTGGAAAAGCTGCCATTGCTGTGGTGCTGGTGGATGATTATGCATGTGCGGAGAAAATCATGTTCAGAGATGAACAGGACCGTCCATCTACATGCTACGGAACGGACGTTTTTTTTTCTTTAA
The DNA here is from genome assembly GCA_037974365.1 of Hydrocynus forskahlii. NCBI lineage: Eukaryota > Metazoa > Chordata > Actinopteri > Characiformes > Alestidae > Hydrocynus > Hydrocynus forskahlii. The sequence continues at coordinate 8,514 of JBBPCX010100114.1, forward strand.
AGGCATTTATTCAGTCAGTAGAACCTCAAGGTTTTTACAGGAGCTGTGGCCTTGAGCATCCACACTTACACGTCCCACCTCTGTCCTTCATCCGCCCTTGTTGTGGGACGAGCACTCTAACCCTGCACGCCTGGGCTGTGAGGAACATCATATTTCAAACCACTGAATATTACATTCACAATTGGAATAAATGACGGGAGCAGCCTTGCCAAAAACGGAAGGGAATGATATGGGGCGACGATGCGGATTCGTGCGGTGGATCCGCGGCTGATAGATGAGAGCGGGTGCTAAAGTTAATGCTCCTCGCGCCGCTGTATATCACACACGCAGCCGAAAACCTTAATGCAATGCCAAGCAATTTCATCTGGCGCCTATGGGATAACAGATGAGTTCGGATAAAGCAAAGTCACACATTAGATGGCCTTAGTTAGTCATTTCTCACTCAGTTTGACCGGCCTTTTCTCTTCTTCGGCGTGCAGACGTGACCTTCCGCCGTAAATTAAACCCCCTAAACTGGCGAGATAAGCACTTTTACACAATGCCCACGATCAGAACAGCGTCGATATGTCCATTAAAGCAGAGACCCTACAACACTGACAATATAACACTTCTGCATTGGATAGCTCTTATGCTGTGTTTAACTTGTTTAACATTTATTTGTTCTATAAAGGCCCACTGAGAGCAGGACCATAGTGTCTATTCTATTACAAAGGAAAAATTATATTCAAAAAGCAACTGCATATCTGCTGAGCAATTTATCATAGATTTCTCTCCCAGATTTATCTCTTGGCACAGAAAAGCCATTAGCAGATAATGCGGCATATTATTCCATCAGGATAAAACAACTTAATGGATGAGTCCCCCAATAATGCTCTAATTTTCCAATATAACAACAGCAAGAGAGCTACAATCAATACCCAGCGAATTTTGGACACATTCCCGTCGCATTAGTAAGCTTCCACTGATTCAGTAATTAGCCACATAACTGTCAGGCATGTGAATAAATGAATTGTTTTGATGAGGAGAGCAGAGGGTCTTAGCAGTGCTGCTTTAGGAAAGTAGTGGAGATGCAATGAAACATCCTACATTTGGATGATGGATGACATGGTGGGTACCAAAACTGGGGACGAGGAGTGAGAATGTTTAATCGGAGTTAATTCAAAAACCCAAGAGACATTTCTCTGTGCTTTCTGGGTGGTCTTTCATGTATGACCTGATATGCAGTGTATCACCTAAAATGTGACTCTGCATGCAGAATCTTCACCAGTGTGCCCCAAGGCTCAGTGCTGGCTCCTCTTATTTTTCTTTCTAAAATCCTCTAATGGCTTTTCCTACCACTTTCGTACTGATGACACTCAAGTTTCCACTCGCACCGTGGCACATCTGGCTGATATCTCTTGGTGGATGATGATCGCTAATCTAGTTCCCTGTGGAGGTAAGAATTAGATACAAGGCTCTGGCTCTTACATTTCTGGCTTCAGAGATCACTACACACCACCCTAGATCTTCCGCTTCTGAGCTATTGATGTGTCCTTCTTTAAAACAAAACATACACATAAATCTAGGTCTCACTTCAGCCAAACAAACAAATGCTTTTGATTAACACTTATGCTGGTCCACAAAGCATATTAGTTATAACCATTTATAATGGAGACAGGGAAACACAGCTTAGACTATCTCTGAGAAAAGCACTGAGCAACAGAACAGGTTCCAGTGCAGCCACACATGAAAGTGACCATTTTGACATTTGTGAACCAGTGGCGGCTCACAAAACAAAACTCAGTACCTCTCCGTGCACCCTGGGCAGCTTGATTTTCTTGCTGGAAGTACTTCAAGTAATAAAATATAAAATAACAAGAAATATGAATAAATACTAGTAAATAATATGTTACGCGTTTTACTATGTATGAAGCTTCAGTCTCACACTCAAGGTCAGTGCTCAGTACATAAAATAGAACGAAGTGAAAATTTATTTCAAAGGCGGTGATTGGCCACCGTGTTATGTCAGTCATTTTGAAGTGGAGAACTACCCTATCACAGTAGGCAGTCACTCGTTTCACGGGTGGGACTTATTTACTGTTAGAGTCCATTGAAACCTGGAAAATCCACGAGCCGCCAGGGTCTGAGGAGATTTACATTGAAATGAACGGGGACGCTAGTGAAACATGTCTCACTGAAATTCTCTGTTTCACTGCGGTTGGGGTGGCGCTGTTTCATGACCAGAGCCTTATATAACTGTAATGCTACTGAGGAGCTGAAATTAGGAGAGCAACCTTATTTTTATGAGCATTTTCTTGTTTTACACCAATAAAAAAGTGATAGTTATGAAGTTTTTTGTGTTATTTTTCTTGGTGAAACATTGTTTCACCTGTAGTCTTAAAGAAGCCTCCTGTGATGTGAACACACCACAGCACACAGTGTGAACAACACGAAATTCCTCCTCTGCATTTAACACATTCACCAAGTGAAGCAGCGGGCAGCCAGGAACACAGCGCCCAGGGAGCAGAGTGTGGGGATGGTATCTTGCTCAAGGGAACCTCAGAGGTGCTACTAGCTGTCTTGGGAATCGAACCCACTACTTCCTGATTGCAGGGGGAATGCCCTAACCCCTAGACCACCAACAGCCCCCTAGTAGCCAGGATTCAGGGGCTAGAGGGGTGTAAAGCTCCCCAGCATAGGGCTCTAAAGTTCTCTGAAGTGATGAAGCTCCATCCAACATGTTTGCATTGAGCTGGAGTAGCATTTGGGATACAGAACTGATCGTCCAACATCAGTGCCTGATCTCACTAATGCTCTTGTGGCTAGATGCAACCAAATCATCAGCAATTTTCCAACATCTAGCCTTTCTAGAAAAGTAGAGGCTGTTACTGCAGTAAGGAGGGGGGCAATTTCCCCCCTATTGTTAGCCCTGATTTCATGAGGAATGCTGTAAGTCTACACTACACTAGACCTTCATATAATTGTCCACACTGACCTGTCCTCTGGGTGTGTGTTTAGTGTCTGATGGTGTGATTAGTGTGATGAAACACCACAGAGCTCTAATGAGTGCTTTAGTGTCCCTCTGCTGCTGTTTGTCTAACATTCAGTGTGGAGTGCTCAATGAAAAAACAGCACTGGAACACTTTTCTCCTCAAGGCTCCAGTGTAATTAAACTCAGAGAGAATGTGCAGAGGGTTTGGAGCCAAAAGAAATCTCTCACACGCAGACACACACACCACGGACGGTAAATGTTTATTCCCTTCGCCTTTAAGATATAGAACATTACCCAGCCAGACTGCTGGCAAAAAAGAGCCAAAAAACCGTCTGGCATATATCCAATCCATCAGTGGGTAAAAAACACAGCGAGAATTTCATGCATTAAAAATGTGGTACAAACTGAACCAAAACAGGCTCCTCTTCTGAAACACGTCGATATTAATAACAATAAGTTGCTCCTTCTCCATCATGACTGTTCTCTCATATACCCTATGCAGTCTGCAGGGTTAAGGTTAGGGCGAGGGTTAAGGTTAGGGCGAGGGTTAGGGTTAAGGGTAGGGCGAGGGTTAGGGTTAGGGTTAGGGTGAGGGTTAGGGTTAAGGTTAGGGTGAGGGTTAGGGTTAAGGTTAGGGCGAGGGTTAAGGTTAGGGTGAGGGTTAGGGTTAAGGTTAGGGTGAGGGTTAGGGTTAAGGGTAGGGTGAGGGTTAGGGTTAAGGTTAAGATTAGGTTTAGGGACTTTCCTCGTCTCACGGCATTTCAACCTGTTTGAACCGCTTTGCAAACAAAAACGATAAGGAATCAACTCATTATTTCTCTCCGACTGTCCCTCAGTCACCAGTTACCACTGATACTGCCGATGTTACGCAGTGCGCATTAAAATACAGGGTAGAGAAGCGTTGTCCTAGCACGAAAAAGTGAAGAGTTGTCCTAGCACAAAAAAATCCCTAAAGCGTGAGCGCAGCACGTATTTTGATTACATTGTATATCGTGATGGCTTCATGAAAACTCGTGAGACCAGGCTATCCACCACCCCACATCCCCAGCACCCCAGCCCCACATCTGCTATATCCAGTTCCACATCCCAAATACCCCATCCTCTATCCCACACCCAAGATGCCATATCCCCACATCCCCCATCTCTCTTACCTGTCCCTCCACCCTGCATCCCCTGTCCGTCACCCAACATCCCGTAACCCCCTATCCACTACCCCACATTCCCAGCACCCCACCCCCACATCTGCTGTACCTCATTCCAAATCCCACAGCCCGTGACACTCTACAGGCCAAAAGAAGCACAAACTTTGTTCTGTACTGTTTCTGAAGGTGGAACAGACCCTTTAGGCTTTGCGCCAGCATGAGTCGTTTACTTGTACTGGCGGATTAACGAAGTGCAGAGTGGACAGAAACATCAAACACACCCAGAGCAGCCGCAGCAGGGCTCACACATTCCCATGATTCATCACTCACGCTGTGGAATATCCCATGATTCATCTAAAGTGGGCCACTCGCCCGCTGCCGTTTCCCTGTAATTGGCTTATGGTCACCATGGGGATTAGCGCGATTAAATTAGTCTCTGTAACTGGAAGTTCAGGATGTCCATCCCAGAGCGGCCCCTGTAACATCAGAGTTTCTGTAAGAAACACCACGGCTCTGAGACTTACACCCTTTCTGGTATGCGGTCAGACATAACCTGAAATCTGGTCTCCATCTGTGTGAATCTTGGGCTTCGTTTACATTACTGGGATGAAGTGGGCACAAATCCAATTTCAGGATCCAGAGCTGGATGTCTTTGGAGCTGTGTGGGCCCGATTTTGAAGCAGAAAAAAACCTAATCAGACAGGAAAGACATTTTGACTCCTGAGTAACAGCTTATGAAATAACACATCTGTTTACTAGTGCTTTGCCAGAATTAGAAATGCAGAAATCATTTACATTAATAAATAAGTGGGGGGATTCACTGAGTTCATTTTTTTTTTTTTACTTGCCAAGCAGCAGAGAAAGACGCTCTGAGAATATAAACCAAGCTAAAAGCCAAAATCTGCAATTTACTAAAAAAGGGGCTCATATCATGCATTTTTGTGTTTCATTTTCTCACATGAGCTGCATTTGTAACATTTGTGGGTTCATACTCAAAATAACTCCATATTAGTTCTACATGTTTTCCAATCTAGTCTATAGAGTTAAACTGGCTGTTTCTGTGTCTCTACGATGGATAGGCTATATGTAAACGACCTCTACTGTGTTTGGCTGCTCTGTATTGCGCTTCATTCAAAAAAGCCAAAACACTCCTTATAACTTTGGTGTGAATGGGCAGGGCAGCAGTGGGCTGAATATGTGAATGTTTGCAAATGTGCTGTTTTTCTGACAACATTTGGTCATTTTTTATCTAAAAAAGTCTTATTTACAAATCTGTAGTGTTCTTTGATATGAGCCCTTTAATCTATTTGTGTTGGACAGATTATGTTTGATAACAGATGTTTCATATTAATTGTACCCCTCTCGCCCACCATCCTTCTGTCTCTTGTCTAATTTTCAGTGTGTGTTTCCTCAGTGCTGCTCATCAATATTTTATTTGGGCTCATTTTCTGTCTGTCCCGTTGATCTTGATGACCACTTTCATTTGTGAACCTGAAGTTTGTGCTCATCGTAATGAGAAAAGGGTGTATTTGAATATTTTTAATCGTTAAAGCTTGGGTTTTGAGGCTTTAAAATCAGTTTCATTTAGTCATAGAGCCCATTATCACGCACAAAGGTCCTTCAATGTGCTTTACAGGAATAGAAATATTACATCAGAAAGCATAAAAATTGTAGGAAACAAAAAAATAAAGGAATGAAAGAATGCAAAGAAAATCAATAAAAGAAGAATAAAAGTAGGATGGAAGGACAGAGAGCAATGTGTCTGTTTCTATGTTCAATACTTAGCTTTTCAGTTTCGGTTAATTATTTTTTTTTACCAGATTCTGGAGGTATTTTAACTCACGACTCCCCCATCAGAGCAATTTAGGTGTGGGCGACAACCATGAAGCTGTGTGGGTCAATAACTAAAGTCGGGTTGGAAGAGGGGGTACCCAGGGAGCCAGACCAACTAGAGCTGCCACTGCACCAGAGTCTAAAACATTAAGCCACGAACACCAGCAAACCACACACTAACTTAAAAACAAATAAAACTTGATAAATAAACGTAAAGGTCACTTGAGTTTGGGTTTTAGAAAGATTTTTCATCGAGAAGAAAACTACCCCCCCACCACGCACACACAGCAGAATGGGAATCTTAACTACTCCTCACTGCTTTTACGGCTCTAAATATAACTGTAAATTAGTGTAAATAACTGTCCAGTCACTGCAGTCGGGTGAAAACAGCCGTCAGCTCTGGGAAGCTCATTAGAGCTAAAACTCCAATAAAAACTCAAATAAAAACCCTTAACATCCTCCGGCCAGAGAAATTCTCGGTAAAACGTTGCTGTAGACCTAATGATGGAGATCCACAGTAATATCAGTCTCTACAGGATTGCTGTAAGAAGTCAATTACTGTAGTTTACCAGAGGAAACTACATAAGAATACTGTAAGAGTCCCACAGGAATATCATAAAGAGATGTATTTTTACAGAAAAACAGAAGGTTATTGTAGTTTACTACAGGAAACTACAGAAGGTCTATAGAATCCTATACAAGCCCTATAGAAATATAATATAGAGAAAATACTGTACAGGAAAAAATTAAAACAGGAAACTACGTAAGGATTGTAGAATACTATAAGTGCCCAACAGTAATGTTGTACAGGGGTCCTTGGGTTACGACAGTCTTGACATAAGACGTTTTGAGTTTACGATGCTCACTCCCATATGTAGTTCACAGTATACGCAGAATACGAGGAATACGCAGTAATGCAGCGTATGAGTGAGGGAGATGGCGCCCACCAGTACGCTTACCTGGACTGTTAAAAGCGCAAGTGCTTTACACTCATTTTTTGTCATTTTTTCTGTTACTACAGTACAGTGGCTAGGGTGTGTTTCGACTAACACCAACATCCGGATTACATCACTGTCTTAAGAACGGATCTGTGTCGTAACTCGAGGAAGCCTGTACAGAGAAAATATTGTACAGAAAAACAGACAATTGTTGTAGTTTACTATAGGAAACTTCATAGGACAACTACATAGAACACTATAAGTGCCCTGCAGGAATATTGTACAGAAAAAATATTGTTTAGAAAAAACAGACAATTGCTGTAGTTTACCACAGGACAGACTACTGGGACTATTTTCAGAACTGACTCTACAGGTATTTAACTGTAACATTCAGTAAAACTACCAACAGTTTCCAAGAGATCTCAAAGGGCCAATTATTCAGCATCTCCAATTTACTCGATGTGCATGTCTTAGGAAAAGGGACTCTTGGCCAAAAATCAAACACAGGACCTTTATGTTGTGCGACGACAATGCTAACCACTGCATCTCTGAGCCAAATCAACCTTTTTAAAGATGTTGCGAAGGGATGGACTCTGGGAGAGGGAGGAGAAAATGTTCCCTTGGAAAAAAATACCAAGTCAAAATTAACTTCATGCATTTCTGCATTTCTTTAACGTCAGCAGTGTATAAATAATATCAGGCTTTAATGTATAATGTGGACTCACACCATAATGTACTAAATTCAGCAGCACATCCTACTATTGCGTTTTGACTTGTTGAACAGGTTTCCACATCCTACCAAATTACCACCTCGAACAAGCATATTTTTTGCTACCTCTAACATTATGTCGTCCACTGCTTAATGATTACCAAGCTCAAACAAATCAGGCAGCAGTAAAGCATAACAAGTTAATCTCATTCTACCTCCACTCACATGATTTGACTTGAAAAGGAATCAGTCTTCTTTTACCTTTTCATTTTGTGCTTCTGTGCATCCTAATTATCATGTAGAACAAAAAGAAAAACTGTCGCTTGAGAGGGACACCTTTGTGAAAAGAGAGTGCAACGGTGCATAGAAACATAAAGTAACTGACACTTTAAATCGGAAACTCAAGAAAGCCAAATGCCACTGGCTAACATTAACATTACTTGGCTGGCTGGCTCACATTCTTAACTCATTCATATTCATATTCATTTATTTTCCCAGGCGTTTATCCTAACCAGGGTTGTGGAGGTATTGAACCCAATCCCAGGACTCACAGGGCGAAGACGTTGAGTTGAGATGGAGATGTTGCCAGTCTGGTGCTGGGCAGTGGCTCACATTAAAGATATTTTATTTTAGGCCATATCTTCCACGAATAATGTTAGAAAGACAACATTGCGACAGTAAATTCCACATAATAACTGTCTGCACAGGCTAGTGCAGTATTGTTTCAGACTTCAGATCTGTTGACAGCTTCATAAGCCATTCTCTCACGCACATAACGTTAAATACTTCAGCAGACTTTCGATTTGTTCTTTCGTCTCTGACTCAGATAGATGGGTTGAGACTGGCTGGAAACTTGTTCAATCAATCTAACTTGATCCACAGCACACACTGCAGACCACAGGAAGGTGAAACTAGATGTTGTGGGTTAACCTTTCGGACTTGAACGACATGCAGGCACGTTGAAAGTACGATGCTGTTAAAACATTGTTTTATACATCAGTACTTTGTTACATCTTGGTTCTGTGCCTCCGTGTTGACAGTCGAAACACCACAGAAAGCTTTGTTTCATGATCGCATGTTGTGTAAAATCTAAAACTTTTAATGAACATAAACATTACTATGTATGGAACTTTAGAAAGGGTGCTAGTTTGTAAATATGTTGTTTAAAAGTCAAAATAACTAAACACAATTACATATATTTTTATTTCTGCGGGAGTGGGTGGCAGGTGTGTGTGAGTGCATTAGTGGAGGGGGCAGACAGATAGAAACTAAATAAATGGAATAGATTTAACTGTGACAGTATTTAGTTTTTTAAAATGTTTTTTTCAACATATCTTATTATAATACTAATATGTGGGAAAGCTGAAGATTTCCAATATGTTTGGTATTTATGTTTGTTGGATTTTTACTGCACAAAAAGACTTTTTTTTGGGTGTGTGTGTGTGTGTGTGGGGGGGGGGTCAGCTGTGTCCAAATAGTTAAATGATGAAAGTAATATTTATATCATATTGGCTAGATTGTGTTGAAAACAGGATATGAGACTCTTGCACACTTACACATTGTTTCAGACTTTAAATATTAGGAAAAAAAAAAAAAACAACGGGAAAGAATGGAAAAAAAAATACCCCCAGTGTTCTAGGGGTTAAAAATATTTACACCATTCTAGTGGGTGTTCCACTAATAAGCATTTCACTGATGTGAATCTACAGCTGGGGCTAGAGGTAAATCAGCCTCATCTTAACCAAATACATTTTTCTCACAACCTGTTTTTTATTTGTTCTTTGTAGGCCCAAAATAATCTGTGTCTCAGTAGTTAATAATAAAACTATATGGATGCCAAAAATGGAACCTCATTTGTATGCATTGTGTGCTTGAAACAGCAGGGGCTTAGCTCTACTAGCCCATTTATACCTGCCATCTCTGGATGGGACGCTACTGAATGTCTTCTACTGGGGATGTGAACTGCCCTCCTTCCTCTCCAGTGTGTTTTTCCCACAAAACTCAGATTGTCAGGAGCTGATCGGTGTGAAGTCCCTGCAGGGTGGATGTCTCTTCACAGTGGAACACCTCCACCCGTCTGTGACCTTCATGTGCAGCAGATTAGCCATGCAGCCTGCTGCTAATACTCATGCACTAGGACCCAGGGGGAAGAGGACCAGGCCGGAGATCCCATTTACTAATGTAGATTTGACATTTATTCCAAACCCGCTGGGCAGCCCACACAAATACACACACACACACACACACACACACACACACACACACCACCACCACTGCTGCTACATCACATTGTTTAAAGAGGGAGAGGGAGAGAGTGAGAGAGAGAGTGGCTTGTGTGATTGTGACAGTGTGGTCGGCAGCACAGACAGCAGCTGGCAGGGCAAACGTCCCAAACACATAATGAGTACAAATATGTAAGGCAATTAGAGCGCAATTATGCACAATCCCCGGCCATATGGAAACAAAGTGAACAATATTTGTGCTATTATTTAAAGCCTGTGGGTAAAAAAGACTCAGACGCCATTATTTCCTCTCCTTACTGGATGAGTCAACAGCTGCCAGGGGAAAAATAACCTGGCTGGGATGGACAATACGAGCCGAGTGTTGACAGGGTGGGTGGGAGGGTTGGGGGCAGTGTAACAGAGGAAGAGGCAATAAAATATTCCACACACAGTTTTGGCTGTTTGTGAAAAATAAACTCTTTGCTCGTTCTGCCAAGTTCTGAAGGTCGAACTCCTCCTTCTGCACTCCTTCACCTCTTGCCTCTTAAAGGGCACATATCAGGGAAAACGTAATCAGAATCAGAAATGAATCAGAATCAGAATTAGAAAACTTGCATATAAGGTGGACACACATAGCAGTTTGGAATTGTGCTCTATACCGTTATTGCCCTTAATAAACTGTGCTCTGTACCGAGTCCGTTATTGCACTTAGGCAATGATATTACTCAAACACCAAAGACTATTGCAAGTAGTGAGTATAAGATCGATATAAATTCTTTCAAAGTCCTGAAAGGCAATACTAAATCCCCAGGCCATATATTGTCTTTAGTCCACAATGATGTTAGAAAATGTTAGAAAAATTTGCATATATCCATTTCCTCAGTTTACAGGAGTTTTTAGCTCCACCCATTCCCCCGTACAATAGTGTAGCCCCACCCATCCAGCCTACAGAAGTTTAGCCACTCCCATTCAGCCTACATGTTTTAAACTTATGAGTAGTGCTTCAGCCCAGACTGCTTTCTGAAAGAGGCACAATACAGGACAGCCAGTCAGAAAAGAGCTCATTTACATACAGCTCTGGGAAAAAAAAGACCACTGCAAAATTGTTTAGTTTCTCAGGTTTTATCTCTTATAAGTGCAAGTATTGATATATTTTATAAACTGCTGACAAAATGACCTAATTTCCAAATACAAATGTTGTTCTTTAAAGAATAATTTTGAAGGAAATGACAAAACATCAGAATAAGAGAAATGATGCGATGTTTACAGAACTTGAATAATTCATAGAAAACAAATCTCTTGTTCACTCTTAAACAAAATGGAAATAATAGCCTTAGACGAACTTTTAGTAGTGATTTTCCATACAACTGGTCTCATTGCAAGAGGAGAGTGTTGATTACAGCAGTGTTTTTATACTTTTCCTCATTAAAGAAGATGTGATTCAGGTGATCACTAATCAGCACCTCATAAAGCAGAATGAGGTGCTTGTGTAGGAATTGAACAGGCACTGGCATGGAATGGTTGTGATACTCATAGAGATGCTGATTTAAATATAAATTGCAGTGGTCTCTTATTTTTTTCCACAGCTATATCTTAAAGCCACATTGTGTGTAATTCTAGGTGATAAAGAAAGGCTAGAAAATGGTCATGTATAAATGAATCATGACAATTTTTGGAAATAAACCTACATTTTCACTAAAGTAGACAAAAAAACGAGGAATATATAGCATTTGAGGCCTTTAGGAGCCGCACACTCGTTGAGAATGAGCTGTACAGTGAAAAAGAGCCTAATTGTCAGATGAGGACAAGTACGAAGTTCCACTGGAAACATTTGGTGCAGAACACTGAACAGTGATTCTTATGGTTTGAGCTTCTGAAGAGCGGAAATGTCAGAGCTTGTCTCACACACACACTTCATTTCCTGTTATAGAGCCAGAAAGAGATGTTTCCAGTTGACTTCAGCAGGAGGTCAAAGAAAGAACAGGAGTAAAACAATCCTTCATCTCCCATCACTCAGTACAATGGTCTCTCTCTCTCTCAGGGTGGGTAAGGTGGTCCTCCCTCTCCCCATCACTTAACATAACTGTCCTCTCTCTCTCTGGGGGTGTAGGGTGGTCCTCCCTCTCCCCATCACTCAGTATAACTGTCCTCTCTCTCTCTCTCTCGGGGGGTAGGGTGGTCCTCCCTCTCCCCCATCATTAAGTATAATTGTCTTCTCTTTCTCTCTAGGTGGGTAGGGTGGTCCTCCCTCTCCCCATCACTCAGCAAAATACTAATAGCAAATTAGCTGTTGGCAATATTAGTAAAACATTCAACATAAAAAATATTAGATGCTGCAGTCAGCCTTTTATACAGCAGAGTCACAGAAGAATATCACAGCTCACAATGTCATACTGTCATGCAGTTGCAGTTGGTTTAAAGATTAGGGGACATATTTAATGGTAAAGATTTGCATGACTATGGATTTCTGGTATTAGCAATGTTTTGTTAGAAGTCATGTAGTTCCAGTTCCTAAAATTAGACCTCAAACATGTCTCAGTTCTGGGTTGGAATACACTTTAATAGCATATTAATGTAAACATAATTTTACACAGAAACTAACAATCTGGCTGTAACAAGCCCTGCAGATAAAATACAAACACACACACTAACACACACACACTCTGTCTCTCTCTCCCTCACCGTCTCTTGGCTCTTTGTCTCTGCGTGTTTGGGAAGAATCACCTGCTCCAGTCAAACACACACATAATCTCGTATCTACACCCGTCACACTCGGCCTTGTACTCAGCAGCAATTTGTCAAACACGCTTGCAAGCCCTTCCTCCACATACACACACATCACTCATACACACATACACATATATTCTGAACATCGTGTGTGTATGTGTGTTAGATGTTGTACAGCGCTGTCGCTGTACCCTGCAGGATATTCACATCTTTTTGGGCTCTCTGCCTTCTCAGCACAGCGGGAACACTGCAGAAATAAACACGCCACGCTTCTTTAGAGTAATGTCATAAAAGAACCTCCTAAATGGTATTTCAAAGACCACAGTGACCCAACATTCTTCAGACAGCACCAAACATCATCATTCTCTACCAGACATTCTCTATCATTCTCCATCCAAACAGCACTATTCTCAAACAAATGTCAGCATTCTCCACCATACACTATTATTCTCCACCCAAACACCATGTTCTCCACCCACACACAATCTTTCTCCAACAGACACTATCATTCTCCACCTAAACACCAACAGTGTCCAACAAACACCATCACTTTTCTGCATTCTTCAACATTCTCCACGGCAAACATCTTTATTCTCCAAGCAAACACCGCCATTGTCCAACAAACACCACCATGTTGCACCAGATACTTTTATTATCCACTCAAACACTACAATTCTCCACCCAAACACCACCACTCTCTAACAAATACTATCGTTCTCCACGAGTCTTCAACTTTCTCCACTCAAACACCATCATTCAACAACAAACGCTATTATTCTCAAACATTGCCACCATTTTTCACCCAAACACCAAAATTGTCTAACATTCTCCAATAATCTCCACCCAGACACCATCATTACATGTCAAACACCATCATTCTGCACCAGTGTTCACCCAAACACTATCATTCTGCACCAATGTTCACCCAAACACCATCATTCTCCACCACTATTTAACATCCTTCACCCAGACACTATTCTTCTTGATTAAATACCATTATTCTCTAACATTCTCCAACATTCTCCAATTAAACACCATCATTCTCTAACACCATCACAATTCCTCGACAAACACTATTACCACCAGAACACCATTATGCAACAAACACCATCATTCTCCATCATTCTTCATCCAAACACCACCATTCTCTTACAGAACAACCATTTGGGGCAGCTGATGGCCTAGTTTTTAAGGGGTTCGCCCTGCGATCAGGAAGTCATGGCTTCGATTCCCAAGACTGCTAAGCACCTCTGAGGTACCCTGAGTAAGGTGCCATCCCCACACACTGCTCCCTGGGCGCTGTGTTCCTGGCTGCCTGCTGCTTCACTTGGTGAGTGGGTTTAAACACAGAGGTAGAATTTCGTGCTGTTCACACTGTGCGCTGTGGTGTGTTCACGGATGACAGAATGGTCACTTTCATTTCCCACCAAACACTATTATTCTCCTCCAGAACACCAATATGTAACAACACCATCATCCTCTATCATTCTTCACCCAAACACTATTATTCTGTAAAACACTACCATTCTCGAAACAAACACCATAATTCTGCCAAACACTATTGTTTTCCACCAAAACCATCATTCTCTTACATTCTCCAATTTTCTTCACCCCAACATGACCATTATGCAACAAACACCATTATTCCTCAACATTCTCCAACCAAACACCATACTTCTATTTTAAACATTCCTCACCCGACACTATTGTTCTCCAAAAACCACTACCATGCTACAGTCAACATCAACATTCTCCAACAAACACCACCATTCTGCCAAACACTATTATTTTCCACCAAAACACCATCATTCTCTTACATTGTCCAACATTCTTAACCCAAACACTATTGTTCTCCAAAAACCACTACCATTCTCCAACAAATATCAATATTCTCGAACGAACAGCACCATTCGACACAAGACACTGCTGTAATGTTCAAATGAACCAGTGTAAATGGAGGAGAAGCGCCTTTTTAAATGAGATGTTGCACATTAGATTAGATTAGATTAGATTCAACTTTATTGTCATTACACATGTACAAGTACAAGGCAACGAAATGCAGTTT
>JBBPCX010100272.1:0-23084 GCA_037974365.1 Hydrocynus forskahlii
AAGACAACATGCATAAAGAGGATGATGTGGACAAAATACTCATTTGCCTAATAATTCTGCACTCCCTGTATATATATGCATATTTTCAGGTAGGAACATGAACAATTGTACAAAAGTAATGACAATAAAACAAAGTGATAAATGTACTAACCGTGACTTAAACATAAAAAATCTGATAAAAGCTGAGTAAGATCATATGAAACAGTTCCAGGCTTACTGGATGTGGTTAGCGATTAAGAGCTGAAAGTGACGCCAGCCAGTAGAGCGTCAGGGTGTCCTGTAATGACTTCCAGCTCGCTGGTGCGCTGTAACTTAAAGCAGGTTTGTCCAGTTTGCTAAAATAACCAGTAACTAACCTCGGACTTCATCTGATCTATTTGTCATCTTGTTTTGCTTCAGGACCTGAAATGAAGCTTAGCTTGTGTGCTGCAACCTCCTAAAGCAAAAATCCACTGTGGCCTGTTGTGTCTGTATTTACTGCTTTATTACAGCACAGTTCACCTTGTCTCTGCCTTCAGACTGAAGCTGCAGCTGCGTCACAGGGCCATTTTCGGCCATTGCTATCACACCTACTCGCATTTTGTCCACTAAAACCCATACAACACTCAGGATGACAGTCTGCACCCCATGTTATCATCTCTCTCTCTTTTTTCTCCTTCGTCTCCTTTTCTCACCTTGTCCTTTCGTACCTCCCTGAGCAGTGTCTCACCAGTGGGGGCTAAAAATATCCGCTCTGGTTTGAGCATCCCGCAGCTGGGCTGTATTTAGTTAAAAGTAGGGCGGCTTGATATCTTGGAAAGATAAATGAAGGCATGCTCTGGCAGACAAGTCGCCTGTTCCATGCTGGGCCCGGAGCAGCCGGATGCTTTGTCACGTTTGCTTTAGTCTAGATCCACCCACAGAGTGGCACAGACCCTCTAATGATAGTCTGCATGCATTCGGATGGCACTTGAGGTCCTGTAAAGTTGTCACATCACCAAATCACTGCTTCTTTGCATCTGACTTCTTGTCAGCAACCGCTGAAGCAAATGAATGATGTAATCCGTTGGGATGGACCATGACGTCACCTGCTATAAGAAGGTTTAATGGCTTGTTGACATCCACAGGTAGGCTTAAAACAACAATCACTTGCAAACATTACAATACAAAGCTATTAATTGTGTGGCTATATCAGTGGGTGAACAGTAGACTATCCTAATAGCAATGTATATTAATAGTACAGTGTATTAATATACTAATAGTATTAAATATAGTAAAATATTAATATACTAATAGTATTAAATATACTAAAATATTAATATACTGGTACTGTCATTAGTACTTTGCCAATTTGGGTTATTGTGTTCCCATGGTTTCAGGAAACATAGTCCTGGTGATGCAGCAAGTCATGAAGTCAGGTAACGTACAAGCTGACAGAGTTTATATTTGTATTTATGGATTCATCAGACATTTGAGTGCAATTTCCATGTAGTAAGGTTGGAGATTTACGAGTCTGTCCAGAAAGACCCGTCCAGTTTCTTTTAGTAAGGAGCAAGGGCCCTTTAGCGCCTATAATGAGATCAAAGGGGCCACTGTTGAGCTCTTTTGCTTACTGATTTCTGGAATCTGCCTCTTAAATTCCACAATACCGGGAACAGATTACTAAAATGAACCACCAACTCTGCTGTATTAAGGCTGACTTGATAGTGACATGAACTATTGGATGTTTAACTGTTTTATGCCTCATTTAACATTCTGCCACATTCCTCCAGGTTGTTTGTCTTTTGGATTGTGCTTATTATTTTGAATGATCATGAAACAATATTGATGTGTTTATATTTTGAATCAATAGTCATTTTCTCAAAATACTGAAAAACTATTCTTTCCTACTGTCACGTCGTGGGGTGGTGCTCGGGGGGAGAGTGAGGCGAGGCACAATTGCAGGTTCTTTTGATGGCTGAATACAGAAAGACACAGACTCTACAGAACAAAACAAAAGGCGCGAGGGCCTAACTCAAAAACACCAAACAGTTACATACATAAGGAAGGGTTAGCGTGAGGGTATTTCTGAAATTCCAACTCAAAGAACCTAAATACAAGACACTCTCAGACAAGAAGCAATCATAACGCCCAATCACTAATACACAAAACAGGTGAACACAGTAACACAAGACACAAACATCTACTTATTCCAAAATAAAAGTCCCACAAGCCAAAACCCCCCAGCCGTAACACCTAAAGAGCAATAAATGAATATTTCAAAATACTAAGACAATATCATAAGATGTAATGGTTTTGACACATGAAGTCATTTTGAAATGGACAGATAAACTTTTTCCATTCTTAGGCAACATCTGAACTGCCTGGACATGGGGATTTCTATTCAGATGTTGAATTTATATTGAGTTAATGATTAAAGATGCTATTGTTTATTAGCTTCAGAGTTCTTGGTGGATAACAAACTTAATTCCAGTTTGTAAACATTTTGTCCATCCCTTGATGGACAAGCAATTGTTTGTGATGGTTCTTGGTAAAGTACTGAAACCCATCCAATGTGTTGCCAATAGCTAAAAATCCTCCTTTTCACAGTAGCCATGAAATGGAATTTCCATCTATTTTGAAGGATCATCATTTGAACTATGCAGTATTCTTTCTTTATTCTAAAACCGTGTAAAGTGACCATTCTGTCATACGTGAACACACCACAGCACAAAGTTTTTCCTCTGCATTCACCACATTCAACAAGTGAAGCAGTGGGCAGCCAGGAAAACAGCGCCCACAGAGCAGTGTGTGGGGACGGTACCGTATACAAGGAAACTTTCTGACCACTAGGCTACACAGTATCAGTGTTTTTTTTCTATGGAATGTGCATGGTTTAGACATGATGGCACAATAGGTAGCGTAATCAGCTCACAGAAAGAAGGCCCTGAGTTCAGTTCCCAATTTTCCTTCAACAGTCCAAAGACATGCACATGAACTGAATAAATCTGAGCCCTGCTCCGGATATTTCTGTTCCTTTTGCTTTATGATCACTGGGATAGGTTCCAACCCCCTGTGACCCTGGTTAGGATAAGTGGCTCAGAAAATGCATGGATGGATGTGTATGATTTACAAGACCAGATGATAGCTGGATTTCTTCGTATTTGAGTCAACACTGAGTCAACAAATGCTGTGTCAAACTGAGGCAGTTGTATAATGTTTTAAAATCCTGACATCTGCAGTTGTGCTCTCTGTTGAGTCTTTGTGAAGAGATGTGAATTCTTTTCATTATTTTCCACTTATACTTTCCATATTACCCTTCATTGCTCGCTAGCAGCTCAACGCAGAGGCTCAACACAACACACACCAACAGCCAACAGTTTGCAAGTTTATCTGATGACAAAGAGACAGGGGTACATGTTATAGTTTTAGCTAAAAAAAAAAAATATATATATATATATATATATCTGAGTAAGTATATGCTGCTGGGATGGCCTCTACTGGGCCTCCAGAAAAGAGCTACTTTCAGTAGCAGCAGGTGGAGAGTGAAGCCAGAGCTCCGCTGGTGGAAGACGAACTGTTAGATGCCGTTTGGTTTGGTTAAGAGTTGAGATATTGGCACTGCTTTCGAAGCACAAATGCCCCGCAGTGGAGGAGATGCTGTTTCTTTTCAGGTCCCGCGCCAACTCCTCACTGAAACATGAGCTGTTTCTAAACACTGTAGTGAGAAATGATACACTTACATCAGATATGAAACTGAACAAACAGGCCAAGCCATTTAAAACTCAGCGTAGCTCATGAGAGCAGAAGTAAATGGTGAGGCTATGGAAAAATTGATATTGCATAAGCTCTTCATGCTGAATGGTTAATAAATAAAGAACTGTGGCCGAGGCTCTGCAATAGACCACGCTGATAATGTGAAACTAAATGTACAATTGATTTAAAAAAAAGATAAACGAACAAAAAAACGTTACATAATGTAGTCTTACTTTAACCTTAAGAGTCTGAGATTAGTTTTGTTTTGTCATGTTGTTAAAAGGAGGTCACTTAGCAAATGCAAGAAATGCACTTTGCAAATATCTATGACTGTAATTGCGGCTACTGTCATTTCAACTCAATCTCGAAAACAAATGATAATGTGTGTGTGTGTGTGTTTGTGTGTGTGTTTATATCTCCTGTTTGTCCAGCATATCCCACAGATGCTCAATCAGACTTAGATCTCTTTAGTTACTGTCTATACTGGTTATACTGTCCATACTGTTCATACTATTTGCACAGTTCTTAGAACGCACAAAAAGAATCCATACTTAAGCTGTTATTTATGCTTGGTCACACTACATATACTGGGTATACTAGTTATATTGTCTGTATACTGGTCATATTGTCTATACTGTTTGCACAACACTTTAAGACCGCACAAACTCAGGCTGCTATTTTCACTTGTTTCATACCATTTTATACTGTCACACTGTTTATACTGGCTATACTGTTCATACTTTTTGCACATTTCTTCAACCGTTGCACACTTTGTCTTACTTATATTTATATACAATGCACAGTGAGCTGTCCACACACTCAGGACAGGATAAATCTTACCCTAACCTTATTTTAAACTTCTTATTTGCACTGTTCTGTGTGTTTCACCATGTCCTATGTCTGTTACACTATATGTACACTGTGGAACCTTAGCTTCACCATTGAAAATAAACTTTGACTTTGACGTGATCTGGGGAACGCTTTTTCATATTCCTCAAACTGTTCTTGAACATTGTTTGCAGTGTGGCAGAGAACTATTAAAAAATAATGAAAAAAAACAAAACAAAACTTGGTCTATTCACTCTCGTCTCTGGTTTTTGCAAGCTGTGTATTAACTTTTTTATTTTCGACAGAGTTTGTTAACGTGTGCAGTAACTTGGTTAAAAAGCAGATGTTGATTTGAACTTGATCTCGCAGGTATGAAGAACAGATCTAGACTACTGAAGCACTGGTGTACACTCTGGAAAAGAGCGTCTGCCAAATGCCGTAAATGTAATGTAAATGTAAATGAAAGAGGCCTGCCATTGTAGTTCTTGGCCTGCAGCGTTCAGGTTGGTGGTCTATGGCAAAGTAACATCCACGTGAATGCGCGCCCCAAGGTTTCCAAGCAGAACATTGCCTCCACTGTCTTGCCTTTTTCCCACTGTGCATTCTGGTTCCATCACTTCCCCAGGCTAACAACACGCACACACCTGGCTGTAATCACGATGTAAAAGAAAATGTGATTCATCGCCGGGGGACAGGGGTCAGCATGGACACTCGGTCTGCAGCTGTGATGCACTATGTCTTGACCCCTCTGTGTCAGAGGTTTTTTCTACAGTTGCTTTTCTGTTAGAACGGGCCAGAAATGCAAGCCTTCCCTACATTCATCAATGAGCCTTGAGTGCCCAGGACCCTGCTGCTGGTTAACCTTCTTGGGCCACTTTGGTAGGTACTGATCACTGCATATCAGGAACACCTTGCAAGTCTCTCAGATCTTTATGCTTGTCCAGTTGTTCTGCTTCCAACACATCAACTTCAGGAACTGTTAACTCGCTGCTTATTATGTTCACGCCAGTGACAGGTGTCACTGTAAATTGATTAATGATAAGTTAATGTTGTGGCTGATTGGATTATGCCTAAATTAGTGGCAACTCTGAGTTTAATTATGTATAACACTCATGTTCAGCTGCTGACAGGCTGAGTGCTTGACTATCTGTTATACAAGTTAAAGTTGCAGAGTTTTATTAGTATAAATTTGACATTCATTTTATGTCCTTCAACCAAGGACACTTATCTGTAGAAATGCAGCACTGTAGCTTCTCTCCTGCTCCTACAAATCTATAAACACCGTTCCTGCCAGGGTACAGCGAGGAGAGTTGGCCGCGAGAGACATGCAGAGACGGAGAAGGAAAGAAGGTGAAGGAGAGATCAGATCAGAGATCAGATTGTATAACATGATCAGATATGAGTATGCCTGCCAGCAGGAAAAAAAAAATGTTCCTCAGACAACCAGCAAGAGCACTGAATATGCGATCCCATGATATAACATTTGTATGCATGCGGATGTGTGAAAGAGATGGGGTTAGAACAGGGCAGGGAGGGCATTCATTATTTTTTTAACAGTCTTGCCAGTCCCTTTATATAAAATTCAACTGCTTTTCATTTTCCTTTTTAATTCTTTATAAGATTCTCAGTAGCATTGACTGATTACCTTGCCCATTTTGCCTTGTATATATGTGTGTGTGTGTGTGTGTGTGTGTGTGTGTGTGTGTGTGTGTGAGTGTGTATGTGGTAGTGTCTGTGGTGTGTCTTCATTTTACGTAATATTTCAGAGTATAAAACCTTTAATAGTGGAAAATGTCTTTTTTTTTGCTTAATCTGAAACACACACCAGTATTTCAGGACAATGGAGTAGCAAGAGCATTACTGCACTAATCTAATTAACTTCAATAATTTCATTAAAACCAATAGGAAAATAGGTTAAGTATGTTTAAATGGTCTTATACAGTTATTATTTTGGCAATATGACGTTTTGTTCTCACATCATCAGTATATCCGCTAATTAAAGGGGTGCTCCAGTCGAAATACAAAATGGAGCTGTGGTTACGTCTGTTACCTCCTGTTAGCCCAAGTATGAGATTATCCACTTTAAGGACAAGAAAAAAAATTCTGATGGTGCATCTTGAAGGCGGGAGGAACTTCAAGCTCTTTGAGGCTGTTGATGTTTAGTTTACTTGGTTGTTTGACAGAGGGGTATTAAAATTCGTGCATACAATTGTGTGTGTGTGCGTGTGTGTGTGTTTGTGTGTATGTGTGTAGTACTGCATGTACTTTCTGTGTAAACTCAGCATAAAAAACCTCAGCTCAAGTATACGTAATAGTGAAAAATCTCTCTGACATTCATTAAAGATGCTGTTTTTAAGCCTTAACAAATGAGAACATCTCAAGATGTGCATGACCTAACCGGCTTTGTCTCAGACCATGCTGCAAATAAAGGCTCCCATTCAGTTACGCTTAAACTTTTCAATGGAGCGCATGAAATGCTCTATATTAAGCACGTCAGAAGCATCGCTGCAAAGGATGAGGGAGAAAACCTTATTGAGCTATGAGGTAATTAAAGAAACTAAAATTACTCATCAGTTTTTCAATAAAGCCCATTATGCAACTGCGAAGGTGCTTCACAACAACTAGGTCATTGTTTCTGAATTGGTCTTTTATTAAATTACCTTCATTCAAGGTAATGAACGGCTTTAGGCTGCACTGTCTGCGTAACTGCCATCTTTTTTTTTTTTTTTTTAATTTCTTATTATTATTTCATAATAGCAGAAAGAGTTATCACATCCACCCTTGGTTTGGAGGGAAAAAGGCCCAGATGTGGGCAAATGCTCTCGGCAGAGGCTGACCAGGAGGTGTCGGATGTCCCAGCCACCCAATCCCCATATTAATGGAGTCAGAAATAAGGCTTTGTGGGAACACAGGGATAGTTTCCCTTTCTATACCTCCACCCCCCACCCACTATTCCCATCAACCCCATGTTTCTATTTTCGGCTCCTGGTGTGAAAGCCTAAGCTCTCGGAGAGCGTCTCTAGCCTGGCTGTGGGAGAGTGGAGAGGAAAAGCAGGGAAAGGTATTGGTGCAAAAAGGTGACGTCAAACTACGTCAGAGCGGAGCAGAGCCGACTGATTATTCCGGGGGAAAAAAGAGAAGGCAGGCATGGCCGATTGATCGCTGCAGAGTCTTGGCCTGAGATTTCACACTAATTGACAGTCACAGTCCAGTGTTTCTCGGGCTCCTCACATGCTTCTAGTTTTGCAGCCACTGATTTACGCATTCACGTTACAGGAATAGTTTGGCGAAACATCTGATTTGCCTCATGTCCTGCATTTAAAGGGCCCATTTCATGGAAAGCATGGGTTCCCTTCACTTTGTTGAATTTGAGATACAGAAACATTGTTTAAGTTTCCAAAGATATCAGTTTATACCAAAATGCAGCTGCCAAAACAGCTTGTTTTGGATTAGCTAGTTTTGTGATGTCACAAAAATCTCACATTTATATGTACCCACTTATTAAGCCCTTCCCACCTATTAAGTTATATGGAGCATTTCAGTCTGGAATGCTTTTTAAAATTTGAGATACATAAACACGGTTTAAGTTTCAAAATATATCATATATGCAAATGTAGGTGCCAAAATAGCTTGGCTTGAATGTCACAAAACACGTCGCATTTATATATTCAGCCTGTTCAGCCAACAGCAGTCAAGCCCCCCCAAAAAACTTATGTAGCTATTGGAAGCATTTCAGTCTGGTCTGATCTTTGAATGAGGCAGCCAGTCAGAACAGAAGTCATTTATATACACGTATGTCAGGCTCAAAGGCACAGTCACAAACACTAAAACAATAAAGAAATGATGGAAATGGTCATGCAAAAAGATTTAGGTGGAAAACATACTTCGAGCTGTAAGAAAAATCAGAAACAACTCAAATGTAGTACATGGGCCTTTTAACCCTTTACTTCACACATTTTGATGGTACATGCTAAAAATTAATCTGCATCATTTCCTGATTTAATGAGGGGATATCTTTTTTGATAAATCTATTTATTGTGTGCATTGATCCCCCAAAAATATTTGAAAGATGGTAGTTAGGAATCAGAGAGAAAATTACGCATTCAAAGGTCATGAAATAATATTCAGGGCAACGTCGTGCAGTAGAGGGTTAATATCCACTGTCATGTTGACAGGATCTTTAGGAAATAGGTAAAGTAACATTATCATATGGGATGCATGCCAAACAACATGTGCTCAACAAGCAGACACTGCTGAGAGAAATATGGTAATGGACATAGAGTAGAAAATATAACGAGAGGTCAGTGGTTTCAAAGAATAAGCAGCTCACTCCCTCATCATGCTGTTGGACTACACGAGTGGGTCTCATGTGAAACCCGATAACTGTCTTCAGGAATGAGTTGCATTAGTTACTTATCCAGCTCAATGGACAGTTTAATCAGTGACTCTATAATGACAGGATTGGATGCAGAAGCTTTTAAGTGGCCTCTGATTACCCCTGCGATGCTAGCCATCTGTGAGGACATCTATAATTTATATGCTCTTAGTCAAGCTCTTGCAGGGAATTCTTCCTGGCATGTGATTGACCTCTTTGCACAGCAGGTTGTGGTGGTAGGAGCTGGGAGGGGTGCCTTCTTTAGCTGACCTCAGCTCAGAGTTTAAAATTAGTATCTTGGAGACCTTATAGGACCTGGAGAAAGTTGTTAAGATTAGCTCTATTCATGTCATTGGGATTTGCTCATGAGGGTCTGAGGAGCACGCGTCCCTACCATCGTTGCTCCATACACATGCTAGTTGGCTGGTGACCATGACACCAGACAAATTACGTTGGAAGTGCTCAAGGCAATGCACTCCTCAAAACTCAAGGTTCTTTTGCAGCTGTGAACACATGCATAGTGTGATGAGATGTTTCTCCAAGGGCCATAGCGCAACATACAGTAACATTCAATGTTGAGTGCGAGTTATGACGGAAACAATACAGACCACACAGCAAAAAAAACCCCACAACAATGTACAGCACTGTAATATAACAGAAAAATGTGTGAACAGATGAACCTTCCAGAATGACTAGTGTGGCACATAAGTATGATTATTGCATAGGAGGCAGTTACAGCACTGAACAAAGTGCAAGGAATGACAGAAACGATGCAATAATTAGAAAATAAACAGACAGTTGTCACCCATGCATGAGCAATGATGTAAAAGTCAATACAAAGAAAAACTAATCACTTGTTTGTGACTGTTAGATCACTATTAGCAATGTTCAGTTCCACCTACATTTTGAGGACTTCTCCATTCACATAGTGGTACCAACAGTGGGTAGGCAAAACTCGGCACCCGAAGGTCAACAGCAGCTAATGCAACATCACTCAACACCCACTGAGGAAAACACTAACCACCAGTTCCTTTAAATCAGCTAACAGACGCCCACACTGGTGAGCATCATGCTGACTGATGGGTTAGAACTTGCACATCTTCGGTTTATTCTCCACTGTAAATGTACAGATACTTTTAGTCCATAGTTGGTATATATTGTTTGCATTTATGTACAGGGGGTCCTCAAGTTACACCACAGATCTGAGGCCAGATGTCCTCACTTGTACTCCCAGCCTTAGTTGGCTGAGGGGTCACTGGGGATTGGACTTATGATCTTCTAATGAAGGGGTCAATATCTGGATGTCTCAGAAAGGCCAAATTAGTAAATTACCAGCACTGACCTCACAGGCCCAAAGCAAAAAATGCGGCCATTTCTGGCTCATCAGTGTTAATCATGTGATTTCTCAGTTGAGTTCACGTGGTTAATCAACTTAAACTGATACTTGCTACGGTAGCAACTGTTGGACCAGCTTTAGAGAATACTGGCAAGAATCCATTTCAACCAAATGAATTTAAATTTACTACATAACTGTAAGTTTACAGTTTAAAACACGATGCTAACAGACTGGCACTGTTGTTGTAGCTAATCGAACCTAGCCTGATTGAAAAAAATGAATTTGTGACACTACATTATACTACAACACCCAGTCCATCATAAATTTGTCTTTTAATGCATAGATATCATTTGAAATTGAGAATGCTTTGACAGAAATTGTGCTAGGCAGAATGGGATTTTTGCAAGTAAAACCTGTCCAATCCTGCACCAGTAGCTTTGAAAGACAGTATTTGTGGGTGAAGCATGGACAGGCCAATCCATCATTTCAAATCCTTGGTTTTTGATTCATTTTTAATATATTTCATGATAGTTCCATTTATGTATTATCAGCAGAATCTTCTTTCTCTACCTCTTGCTACAAAAGAACTTTGTTCTTAATTCCAAACTCAGACTGCCTAGATGAGATGAAAAGAGCAAGACAAGGAGAGAAACATCCTATATCGATCTTTGGTGCTTTTCCACAGGAATGCCTGAAGCGAGGCCATGTGGATTTGCCTCTTTTAACTCAGAAAGACAACTTGTCTGTATCGTTTGGGGCACATAATTCTACTTAAGAAACTAATTAAAGGGTGTGTATTTCCAATGCATGGCTATTTAAAGCAGCCTAAGATGATCATTAACTGACTTTGCTCATATTCATAGCCAGTTCCACGTGTATGTTCATGCTAGTGGGACAAAGGTCAGTAAGAGTGTTGGTAAAAAAAAAAAAAAAAAGCCAGTCTGAAGGACCTTCCCAAGGACAGTGTATGGCACACCTGCTATTTGGACCTGAATCTCAATGGTAGGACTCTTTTCTGGCAGGAGGTTTTTCACAGTGGTGACACAAGTACATGATGTTAATGTTCTATTAGCTATGGGACCAAACAATTCCCACACAATTGCATTTACACAAGAACGTCCAAAAGAGGGGTATGTACTGTATATGTATATGTATGTGACTGAATAGTGTAATACAGAAATAGCCTAGCAGAGAAATGATTCACTGTTTTTAATTCATTAAATTACTTATTTGTCTTGAAGGGCAGCTATCCTATATTGTTCTTTTCTTTTCTTTATCTTATCCTTATCTTTATTTTGTATTTTCTCTTATTTCATTTATTTTTATAACTATTTTCCAACCTTTTTTATTCCTTTGAATTAAACGGACTCTGTTTGGTTTCTGTGCCTTTAAGACATATTTATTAAAAGTTTTGAGTTTTGTTCTGCCTGGCTAACATCGCCGCATTGACTGGCAGGTCTAAACTGCTATTGGGTGAATAGGCAGATATGTGTAATATATGTAAGTGAGACTTTTTTGTGACATCGCAAAAATAGTGAATTCCAAACAGATGTTTTGTTAGCTTGGTTTGCATGTTTGAAATGTAAGGGAATTAAAAAGAGACTGTTTAAGGGCTACAAGAAACTCATTTATTTCAAACAGGACAGGACAACACAGGTTTCCATTATATGGGCCCTTCAAATGAATGACTAAAGTCATTGTGCACCATATCAAAGCAATCAAATCCCATCATGCCTGATAGAAACTGGATGATCAAACTATTACTCATCTTTTGCTAAATCTGACTGGGAAACTGGGAAGCTTTTTGAAACCAAGCCTATGTCAGACGGTGCTAAATATACCGAAACAAGTAGGAGATGCAATAATAGAGTTGATTTCCTCCAGTCCTGGTCAACATGTCTGCTGTAGACATGCCTGTTTATTGCCAAGCTGTCTCAAACCTGGACACCCAAGAAGACAACAGACTTTATTTTTACTACTTTCTTAAAAATGTATGGGATGCTGAGCAGTACACTGACATATACAGATGATTTCACTGCTTGAAATCTGAGTGGAACAACATGTAATGCTCATCATGGTGGCTGTGTATGGTTAGAAGTATCGTTTTGGGTAAAACTTTTAGTTAAAACTTAAAAAAAAAAAAATTGCTGTAAAGCTAACACATGACTGTAGTACATACAGGATGATTATACATTAATGTATGCCTTGCCTTGCCACTGCCTGGGGTAAGAAGCCCGGCTGATAATAGTCACATGAATTTGTCCTCTAAGTATAAGTATAGCACAGCGCTGAAAACAGTCTATTTTAAAATGGAATCGAGGCATCATGTGATGTGGTGTTTAATGTCTTATCATATCTTATCATGTCATTTTATATATTAGGTCATATCATGTAATTTATATCATATCATATATTTAAACTGATATATGAAATCTTATATTAAATGACATGTATTATGTATCATGTATCATGTCATATTATTCATTCATTTTCTGTAACAGCTTAATCCTTACTAGGGTCGTGGGTACCCGGTGCCTATCCCAGAGTCTAGGGGCACGAGGCAATATATATAAAATCATATCCTATCTTATCATTTACCACATGTCATGTCATGTGGTAAATGATAAGATCATTTATCATGTATATATGTAGATCATATGTCAGGTAAATGATAAGATCATTTATCATGTATATATGTAAATCATATGTCAGGTAAATGATAAGATCATATATCATGTATATATGTAGATCATATGTCATGTATTGGGGTGGTGGTGGCCTAGTGGGTAGGGTACTTGCCTCTGGACCAGGAGGTCATGGGTTTGAATACTACCTTCTGCATACCACCACTGGGTCCCTTTACTGCAAGTCGCTCCAGGGAGACTGCCCCCTGTAGTTAGAGAATGGAAGTCACTTTGGATAAAAGCATCTGCTAAATGCTGTAAACGTATTATCTATCATATTAATCATATCATATTTGGATTCATAAGTTACAACTGAAGACAAATAACAATAAAATAGATGCTAGACAACATTTGAAATTTCAATGATGTTTGTTAATGAAATATTTATTTGTGTTTGTTATTATTAATAATAATATTCACAAAGCAATAACATTCAGTATTTACTTGGTAAGTGCAAATTATTTTCAGTGTAACGTTTTGCCATTACCTTGAAATCCTGTCTTATCTGTGACACTGTTTACATTTTCCTGTGCCATTTTGTCCCTGCCGTAGTCCTGCCTCCTCCTCAGTGTGTGCACCTGTTTGTTATCTGTAAGCCCTCCTGGCCCCCAGATGTTCCCTGTTTGTCTGTAGAATAAGCATCTCTCTGTTGGTTGCTTACCTTGTTAGTGTTACCTTAGTCTTGTCTGGGTCAGTTCATTATTTTATTGCTTCTGTCATTATAATTAGACATGATAGATTAGGTGTGAATGTAACTCTGTTGAGCTGCGAAACTGACACTCAGTATAATTAAAAAGCTAACTAATTCCAGCTAATTCTAGCCACTTCTCATTTCTTTATATTTTGCTTTCAATCACCTTTGTTGGTGCAAAAATACTAAATTTGACAGGCTGTAAAATGCCTGAAGAGACAAGGTGCCTAGATAAAGGTGTTCCACCCACTCAACATTCAGCACCACCAGTATACTGATCAGTGCCTGATCATCTGGCCCCATTTCTTCACTGCTTCAGGTCTTAAGTTAGATGGTCACCGTGCGTCTTAATAAACAAATAACATTCCTCTGGAACTGATCAGGTTCAGGGACTGGACTGAAAATGAGAGAACTTGGAGAGTCCGTCAGGAAGCCTGGAGAACTGTTCCTCAATCTACATTAAAAATACAAGAAAGTATGAATCTTTAGAAGCAAAATATGAATGAATGATGTATATCAACCAATAGGCTAAAGGGGGTTTTGGCCCCAAAGCTCACATTTCAAATTTCCATTAATGTACCAAACCCCAAATCCCAATAATCACATATAACACTTTTTATTGTGCAATATTTATAGTTAATTTCAAAAGTTGACAGATCCCTTGTTACAGTAAATTGTTTATTTGCTTAGTTTTACAGATTAGGAAAAAGTGCAAAAGTAATGGCACATTTAATATGTCAGGTTTTAATTTTCCATTGTGCTTCCTTCAGAAAAGCCATGCAATAAACAGGACTTTTGCAGAAAAAGCTCATATTTTTGTGTTCTCTGCTGAGAAAAGGAAAGCAAACAGGGGTAACACATCTCCTTTTTACTTTTCCTTTTACGAAGATCAACAGAGTGTCATCTGACTTGGGGTTTTCAAACCTGTGCAGTCGGCTGTAAATGCATAGATTATTTTCCAAAGACGCACATTAAGATCAGGTTGCTCCAGGAATGCAGAGATCCAGATGAAATTCCAGAATCCATTATACCACAGTCGTTTAGTAAATGGTTCAAGATTACATTTGACTCCATCATTTGATCAGGGCATAAAATGGGGTGGTGGACTTTTTCACCACCAGTTACCGCTGGAGCTTAAAGTGGTTCTCGAAAAGTGTTGCACCCAGCGTCAGCATCTTTTTTGTAGAGTGTGTAAGGACGTTGGTTGAATGCAGGTGATTTTCTGGCCTGGAGCTGAATGTTAATAAGAGTACACTGTAGTGTAGCGGCAGGCATCTGGTCGGCAGCCAAGCTTCAGGACTAATGTCCGCTCTAACGGCTTTCATCTCACTCCTGTATGCTTTCCATCATCCCCGGTTCTTTGAAAGCAGGCTGGAATTCGTCCACAGGAAATCACACCATTGTCAGTGGGGCTTTTATTAAGTCTTTTTCCACGCCGTCCTCTATACATCAGTGTCCTCTGTCTGCGGTGATACTGAACAAATGACATTCCACTGCACTGGCCATACTGTGCTGTCAACGTAATACTAGTATCTTCCACCCAGGAGATATAGACAGGGAGAATGACTTCTTCTTGAACCATCTTGTATATGACCTTGTAATGGCATGGGACTGCACTGTAGGGGCATACGATACAAGCTGATTTATTTTCCAATAATAATTGGAGGACTCTACGTTATCCTTTTCGTATTTTCCAATTTGTGGTTGTAATATTACAAGGAAATAAGGAAATAACGCACAGTGACAATAACTCAGGCTAAAGAACAGCTTCCTCATGGTGGTGTTACAATTAAACCACTCAAAGTAATCCCTCCTTTAAATTCCCAGTAGTCAAATGTTTTGTAACTTTATTCAAAGATCCATGATTGCAGATGAAAGCATTTATTTTCATAGAAATCATCTTGTTCGTGCAAAAATGCGGTTTTTTACTTGTCAAACTGTCTAATTTTGGCATATTAAAAAGATTAAAATAAATAAATGGGCACAAATGTTTCACTGCGACAGGCTGCAAAGTGCTTAATCTCAACATTCAGGACCACCAGTATACTGATCACCGCCTGATCATCTACAGCAGTTTCCTCACTGATTCGGGCCTTGAGTTAGATGTGCTTTGTTCCGCCAGAATGATACATATGTAGGTCACTGCGTGTCTTAACAAACAAAAATCATTCCTCTGAAACTGGTCAGGTTCAGGGACTGAAAATGAGAGTCTTTGAAAGTTTCATATACATCTCATTTGCTTTGACAAGCATGATTGTTGTATTGCATTAATTATTTGAATATATGTCCTAAAATGTTCAAAGGAACCAGCTGTTCGGGATGAACTATGGTGTGGAGTATGTCGTGACATTTCTACTGCCAGAAGAGTTGAATTATAGGAGCTGGAAAGTTATTATTTGTGGAAGAAATGTGTAGGTAGCATGTGTAAATCTTACCAATCTAACATTCAGCATAAACCATAAACCCATCCTCAGAACTATGACTGGTATCCTGACCCGGTACCTGGCCTCTCTACTGCACCATCCTACTTATCCCAGTGACCCCATATATTAGGATTCGCTTAGAATACAAACATGCATGCTGGGTGACCTGCCAAGCCCCACATCCCCCAGCAAGCCTCTCTCTCTCTCTCTCTCTCTCTCTCTCTCTCTCTCTCTCCAGAGTCGGACTCGCTGGGAATGCGCCCTGTTCCCTCTCTTGTGATTTCACGTCAGATGGTTGCGTAACATGGCTGCATTGCATTTCTAGGCATTATTAACACTCTGTATGACTTGGCCAGTAGAACAGTGGTCTCAGAGGACAGTGCAGGGGTGTTTTATGGATAGAAATGGCCCATGCTAGAGTGCCATAAGCTTGTTGTGTAAGTAAACAGGCCTAGAGTTTTAAATGGTCTGACCAACTAGCATTAAAACCCCTACGAGTTGATGCATGCTGACCAGAGTTGTTTTTGCCCACTTTGAGCTTTAATGCAGTTCACTCGGGGAGCTAAAAGCAGCTACACTGCCTTAAATCAACAGTGATATAATGTAATCACACGTCTCGGGTCATTGGGCACAGCATCGAAAAGCTGGCTGTTTTCACTGGAAGACAAAGATTAACCCAGCGCATCGACAAGACGCTCCGCTGAGCACTCAGGCACTTAACGTAAACCCAAAGCCCTCCTTTCTGTGCCCCCTTTCAATAACAAATGGCCTTGGTTCTGGTCAGGCTATCGCTAGCTGATGGTTCCATGAGCCTAAAGCCATTCTCGAGTAGAAGCACTGTTACGTCAATGGAATAATGACTTTAGCTGGTGGCTAAAGGTGGCCTCTCTTAAAAATAAAGGTTTCCAAATGGTTCTTGGCTTGAATGCACAGTTCAAGGGGAACGATGGTTCAAAACATCTATATGTCCAACTTCTTTAAAGGTTAATTACACTTATTGCTCTCATTTCCAAGTTTAGTTCTTAAAAACATATATTTTTTTAAGGTAAATGCCTTACCATGATCAGTGTTACACATAAGAACTAACAAAATCCAACAGAACCGTGCTGTTCTGCAAATGCTCTAATGGATCCTCATGCTTATTTTTCTCATTTCCAAATATAGTTTTCTAAAAATACCCCATGTGGTTTGTTGATGGCATCGCTGCAAAGAACATTTATTTAAAAGGCAAAACATACATGTCTAAAGCTAAATTTGAGTAAAAAGTTGGTACCTTTGCTCACAAATGTTCTTTACAATTTCTAGAGCATTGATCAGGACAATACAGTTCCATCAGAATGTAACTTAAGAAAATGGAAACCTTGTTTTCAAACCTTGTTGATAGTTATAGTCCTACTATCTGACTGTTGTGTTTGATGATGTTAAAAACTTGACATACTGGAGCTTCCAAGTGGTGCAACTGTCTAAGAACTGGCCCTAGTTCAATCCCCAGTGAAGCCATGGCCAACTGGGTCCAGGAGTCTCGGAGATCACAGACGTTGCTTTCTCTGGATGGGTAGGCTGTCCCTACAATAGTGTTTGCCTTCACCCTTTCAGCATTGCTGGTATTGTCTGATTGGGTGGTCTTTGCTAGTGGGTGGAATTAGACCCAACTAAACTGGGAAGAAAATTAGGGAAAATCCAATGTTGTATTAAGGCCCAGCTCAATAAAAACCACTGTGTTGTGAATGGAATAATATCAGACTGTTATCTTTTGCTCACATGGACGAACAAGTGAACTGATGGATGCCGGCTCTGAGGGGCTTATTTTCTGATCAGCCAGTTTGCTTACCATCACCATAGGCACTACACATAAAAACTTGTGTAGGGTCTTTGGTTGGTTTAGATAAGATGAACCAAGATCAAATAGAAAACATCAAAAAATAATGCCAAACAATGCCAAAAAGTTGTAGAGGATATGTTAACATAAAAAAGCTATATTTGTACTGTAGATAACTACATAAAAGCCCTGGTTCTGATCCCTGGTACAGAGTTGAGAAGTTTCTCTTCAGTGAACCATTTCACACCAAACCCACTCTGAGTGACTTTGTTTACATCTCCACCACTGAAATATGCAAAAATTCAGAACAAATGGGATTTCCCCTTTAAAAAAGCGCTGGCACAAGTTCTATTATCATGTTACTTTAACAGTTGTGTATAACTTTACTTGAATGGAATTACAAATGGATCAAATGTACCTTCTGTTTGTTTGTGTATTTATTCGTTTGAGAGCATGAAGCATGAAATGCCACGAGATTAAAATCGGTTAAAAATATGAGCACGCTGCAAAATGCAATCATGTGCAGAGCTTCTAAATAAAGAATGGGATTATCTTCATTTTTGCCATTCTTGTCATCCAGATGGTCAACCAGAGCCAGAATACAGGAAAAACAATTCTATTATTTTGTCTCCAGCTCCATTTGCTATGTTTAGCTCTGCCTGATTCTGGATTGGTTATGTTTGTAGAAAAAAAACCCAGACATTTTTCCAGCCATGCTTCCAAACTTAGCAAAAGCTGAGAAACCCAATAGTTCCATTTTGTGCACTGTTTCTCATCAGATCTTTGCAGGATGGGATTTTTTCTTAATCTTATGTTGTGTTCTCACTGAAATTAATAAGTGATTATATTGCGCCATGACAGAACGGCGCCTTTTCTTGCTCAATTGATGGAAAATGACTGCCTAGTGTCACATACACACATATATCATTGCCATTCTTCTGCAAATGCTATTATGAGAGTATTTTGGAGTTCCGGTCTCATGCGTTGGACAATTTCTTCCAATGCATCAGGGTTATATGACACCGTAAGTGATGTAGACAAAAATTCCACACCGTGCGAGTGGAATGTGTCATCAGTCCTTCGCTTTCATCCCTGCAGCTGTGGAGTTTTATGGTAGACATTTTGTTCCTCGAGAGAAGGCCATGAGCTTTTGATGGATGCTCCTCTCCCATGATCTGTTTCTACAGCTGCTACAAAAAAATTATTCTGACTGATGTTTCAAAACTTTCCTTAACCTCTGGTCCCTGGAAACCATGTAATAGATGTTTTTCTCAATAAAGCTGGCACTTAGCTTAAGGTCCATGCCTAGTGTCTAACTACTAGAGAGCTTTAAGGCCTTGAAGCACTAGAGCATCAATCGATTTATGTGTACATATGTATCCGTGATATATCTGAGACTTTAGAATTTATCATAAACTACGTAAATCTTACAGCGATCACAATCACAAACTGCATTCCAACCTCTTTCAAGCCTGAGACTTTTCTTTCAGTCCCCCCCCCCCGATTGTTTGCCAAGTTTGGGAGCATTTCACAACATGCCACATTTGGGATTATTTACTCCCTATTTGGAACCACTTTACATAACTTGCACACAGTGTTTGGCTGCAAATGAGGCATGTTTTACAGATGCCTCCATGTCCAGCACCACTTTGGATGGTGTCCTGAATTGTTTAATGCTGTTAATGACTAAATAACTAAAACCCTTATTTTTTATGGCCAACATCATGTTTTACAAAATTATTTTATTAAATTATCATAAGAATTGGTTTACTTGTTTGTTTGTTTACTGTTTGTGAGCACCAGCTGCCATTTCGATTACATGAGAATGAAATTGAACTTTTCTCTTATTAACGTTGCATTGAAGCTCATTTGAACTCATTTTCATGATAATTTTGAGCTGCATGTATCATAAACTGGTAAAAAAAAGAACGAAGCTGGAGTGATTTCCGTTATCGCCAGTCCAATTTGAGTCGGGTGGGGCTAAATTTGGCATTTGTGATGTCAGATCTGCCGAAGAACCAAATCGGATCTATCAGACTGGCTTTGAGGGCCTTTGTAACTGGAGGAAGTCGGATGCACTAGCAGATTTTTGCTTCAGAAATTATTTTTTAATGGAGTATCAAATTACATGTTG
This sequence comes from Hydrocynus forskahlii, assembly GCA_037974365.1. NCBI lineage: Eukaryota > Metazoa > Chordata > Actinopteri > Characiformes > Alestidae > Hydrocynus > Hydrocynus forskahlii. Next base: position 20,005 of record JBBPCX010100272.1, read on the forward strand.
ATACCCCATCATTTTTATTATGTCTCCAACACGTGCGCTCCCCCTGATGACCACATCTCTGAAGTCACATATTGGTTAGGGTTAGCTTGTGTGACCTCAATTTGCAGATAGAGAGGGTCAGATTGTCTACTCGTCTGATCCTTAATTGCATTTCCTTATGATTCATTATGTGATCGAAGACATGCCATCATTTCACAGCATTTCAAACCAAGTTCACCAAACAAACCTAAAGGCTGCTTCTTCTGTAAAGGCACTGCTTCGGAGATTTTTTTGTATGATGCTGACATCATTTAGCCCCCTTCAGCCGACCATGGGTATGAAAAGTTCAAAAGTCAAACAGTGACTGTGACTTCCATCAGTGGGCCAAGTCTGTGTTTGCATTCATATTTGAACCACAGGGACTATTTGACCTGTGGTCAGACACATGCCATTACACATCCACCCACATGTGACCAAGCAAAGATCATATGAGCTTCAGCGAGCTGTAAATAGGCTGATGTGGGGGAAACCCCACACTGTTTCGGAGAGGTGGGCTTTTTGTCCTGTTCAGAATTCAAGATTCAAATCCCGAACAGTGGGGACTGGCCCGGGGGCCATATGCAGCTGGACAAAATAATGTGTTGAATTAAAACCCCTCTCTGCTCCTGTTGCTTTGTTTCAAATGGATGGTTTTTGTGTATATACACCCCTCTCTCTCTCTCTCTCTCTCTTGCTCTCTCTCTCTCTCTATATATATATATATGAAGCTCTGGAAAATATAAGAGTCCGCCACTAAAATAATATTTTTCTCAGGTTTTAGGCGCAAGTATTGAACTGAACAGCTTTGCCTTAGTTTTCTCCTAATCTTCAAATAAAAATATGGTACTTTAATTACCTTTGACGTACTTATAGTAGTGTTTTGCCATCCAACTGGTCACATTGCAAGAGGAGAGTGTTGATCACAGCAGTGTTTTTATACTTTTCCTCATTAAATAAGATGTGATTTAGGTGATCACTAATCAGTCCCTCGTAAAGAAGAATGAGGTGCTTGTGTAGGAATTTAACAGACACTGGCATGGAATGGTGGTCATACTCATAGAGATGCTGATTTAAAAATAAATTGCAGTGGTCTCTTATTTTTTTCCGTATATAGATATGTGTTGGTGGGTGTATGTGTGTATACACATAAAAACGTAGCCTGTATGCACTTTTTATATTTCAAGAGTTCTTTTATCTTTTATGTTCTTTTTTTTAACTGGCCTTCAGTGACACAAAAATTGTTGCCCATATTTCATATTTAAGTTTGCTCCTTTCAGAATATGTCTTGGTTTCTTCACTTAGAAATCATGTGCATTGTTGCATTTTTGAGTGTATCTCCCCAAAACACACTCTCAGTTTTCAAAATATGGTGTGTTACCATATTAGCTTTAATATAAGAATAAATATTTTAAAAAATATTAAAATTAAAAAGCAATTTCCACACAGATGAGATATGAGTGGCATAAATAGTAAGCATCTGGGCAGCTGGTGAACTAGTGGTTAGGGCGTTCGCCCTGCAATCAGAAAGTCGTGGTTTTGATTCCCAAGATGGCTAGTAGCACCTCTGAGGTACTCTTGAATAAGGCACCATAACCCAAAACACTGCTCCCCGGACGCTGTGTTCCTGGCTGCCTGCTGGGTTAATGGGTTAAATGCAGAGGAAGAATGTTGTACTGTTCACACTGTGTGCACTGGTGTGTTCACATATGACAGAAAGGTCACCATACCTTACAAACTGTGTTACTTAACATTGACATAAATAAGGCCATGAACATGTCAAGTTATGTCATATGCTGTCATGAGGTGTCATTAATAACCTATAGTGATACAATATTGTAATAATAGTAGACATAATCTGTCATGACAGCTCATAGCAGCATATGAAAAATTAAGATGTAGTTGTTAGGATGTAGGTGTTAGTTCCATGTAGTGGCGTTCAAGTGTTTTGCATTTCATATGGTCATGGCAAAAAAATCGAAAGAGTTGCTTCTAGCCCTTAAATGTGGCAAACGCATTAAGATCATCTCAGAAGAAATCGTTCTGTATGTGAATGTGTCTGTATGTAAAATGTTTTCGGAATTATGTTTCAAACTGTTGACCCACTGCTGCAGTGCAGTGTGCTAGTGCCGTCACCATGCATCTGCTGAGATGGTTTTTAGCTGAATGGAGGCCAGAAGGCGAAATGGAGCCTACTCACTCACATTTCGTTTAAAGAATCGTATTTTTCCGCTTCTTCTTTTGCTGAAATGACAGTAGGTTCAGCAATGACCTCTTGGCGTCCCGAGCTCTGAGCCAAAGCCTCAAAGCGGTGATATGAGGAATGAAAAGGCAGCGGCACTGGAAGAGTCTGCCATTGTCCTGACCTCAGGCCCATTGAGAACAGATTGCGTAACTTCAAACTCTGAAGTTTGTGCGGAATCAATGTTCGCAGGCTTTTCAGAGCCACAAAGTTGGAAGGCACTTTCAGAAAAACTGTTCACAGCTGTAGAACTAACCAAAGACTAATGTGAAGTACTATGTATGAAAGGAATAAGATTATGTATGAAATTGGTCTTGATTTCCATGCTGAATGGCCTCCCATGAAATTTCCCCAATTGTTTAGGGAAAGGGGTGGGTCCCATGCACCCCCCCTTCCCCAAAACAATAAGTAGACCCAAGCACTTTTCAAACCAAACTGACGCCTGTGACTACAAAAACTTCAGTTACACACATGATGTGATTGCACACATTTGCCCTGCTGTAGTAGCATGCAGTTGCATGAAGCTGATGTATCTACACTAGCTGCACTACTGTAATCCAGCTATAACTGCCATTACATCATCAGTAGTTGCACTGTCATTGCATGCATTGCAATGCTGCTGCATGCACAAAGTGGAACTGCACAGTTATTGACAAAGTTTAATACAAAGTGGGACCTTCCGTTTTTTTTATAGAGAACAGCTATAAATCATAGATTGAGGCATGCAGTTTGATAATTGTTTGAATATGTAACGGCCACCTCGTCTCCGTCGCGTCTGTCCCGGTCCTTGTCTCCCGAGTTCTAGGTTTCCCTCCTGTGCTCC
>JBBPCX010100287.1:0-23079 GCA_037974365.1 Hydrocynus forskahlii
ACCTGGTGGGTCTGTTCAGCGAGGCCTAACCTGGTGGGTCTGTTCAGCGAGGCCTAACCTGGTGGGTCTGTTCGAGGGCACAAACCTGTGCGCCATCCACGCCAAGAGAGTCACCATCATGCCTAAAGATATTCAGCTGGCCCGCCGTACCCGAGGAGAGCGCGCTTAAAGAAACAGCACTTAAGGGCCCCAATGTGGAACACCCTCCCTTAACATCTGAGGAGAACACAATCCACTGACTGCCTTAAAAAAGGACTTAAATATTTCTCTGTAATAGAATTTACTTATTTAGGATTATAAACTCTTCTTATTTTAATTTAGCTATTCTTTCATTTTTACTTCTGGATAACTTCTGTAAAGTGACCTTGAGAGTTGGGCAGTGACAGCACAGGTACAGCTCAGGTACAGTGGAAAAACCATACGTTATCAGTGTTGTACATCCATTTTCTCAGACTGGGTCTGAACATCAAATAGCTCCCTCCTCCTTATGCAGTGGACACACAGGAACTAGAATACTGTCTCCTGCATCAAACAGTACAGAATCAGAATAAGAATCAGAATCGTTTTTTATTGGCCAAGTATGTGAGCGAACACATACAAGGAATTTGGTTCCAGTCGATCATGTCTCTCAAGCACAACAGTACAAAACACAACAATATATAAACAACACAATGATCAATATACTGCGCAATATAATAAACAATAATACACAATCTACAGTATGAATACGTAATATGGATTTGTATTTATAAATATAAAGATAAGTGTAAACAAATGTTTATATACGTATTATGTGTGTTTATATCTAAGTGTATGTATGAAGATATATTTATATCTAAGTGTATGTATGTTTATATCTAAGTGTATGTATGTGTATATCTATATATGTGTACACACATATATACATATATATGCATAACGAATACATAATGACTAGTCATTTGAGATTCAGTACAGTAACAGCTAATGGTTACTGGTAATGCTGGTAATTCAGTTGTTATGAAGAGGCCCTAAGTGTGAGTATATTTTGTTTTATCTCAGCTTCGAACCTGACGTCTGGAACTGTCCTCTTAAAAAGCTTTGCTATGGAGCTATGTCTGTGTGTGTGTGTGTGTGTGCGTGTGTGTGTGAGTGTGAGTGTTGAATCAAGGACGTTGGTCCTTGCAGTGTCATCAAAGTTTGCTGTTCCAAACAAGATTACTTTATTTTGCTCTTATATGTCAGTGTTGTGTTACTGAGTGCTTTTGACATGTGGTGTGTGTTTGTGTGTGCGTTTGTCTATTGTGTGAGAGGGAGAGAGAGACAGAGAGAAAGAGAGAGAGAGAGAGAGAGAGAACATCTGGCTGATTTGACCTTACACCTCTCCACAACAGTGAAAGATGTTGTGGGTGCAGAAATAGACCAAGGATACACTTTATTTTTTCACTATGTCAGCTTGGTATATATACCCACTGGGTCATTATTTTTTTCATGCACACACACACACAAATAGAAAAAAGGAGAGAAAAGGAGATCAAGGAACTATCTCCCTGTGAATCTAACAGATTAGTCCTTTCATTGGTCCTCTTGCCTGTTGTGTTTCTTAGGTAACTCAATTTGACTGGGTTTATGTTAGTTACTTCATGTTACTGCTTTAGCTGTACGTAAAAAAGCAAACTGGCATTTTATATTAATGACATCTCACTAATAGTTCATTGAACAGAATGGTAACATACTGCAAAAAGTGCACATTCTAAATTTTCAATCCATTTGAATTTAGAACAAGAGAAGTTATGTTGTATGTGTGTGTGTGGCACAGTATGGGAATACTTTGTATATTTTGCTGCCGCGCTTCATTTGACATTTGTTTATTTGGTTTATATGGTTTGTATATGTTTGTTATTTTATGCTGAACTTGAACTTCCCCCTTCATTTCCCCTCTATTTCCTTTCCTGTTTGCTTTCTTGTGGCAGTGGAGTTGAGCTGGATCAAAATGCAGGAGGCTCTTCTCAGAGGTAGCAGAACGTGACTGGGCAGCCAGGACACATTTCACCACAAATATGGCACTTAACTACACTCATACTTTGCACATTTGCCTCTGGAAAGATATTATCACAGAGGGTGATTGTATTTGATGCTGCTTCTGTAACTAAGCTCCATAGCGTTTATTTCTGCCATTCTGTTTGTGAGTGCTCGTGTACTGGGATAAATTTAAATCTCATTTCAAGAGCTTAGCCATTGTTCTTCTCCACTATGTGTAAAAGACAAAGGCCCATTCAACTGGAGAGGGGGTAAATTTCAAAGATAAGTTTGTAAACGCATTCGGGAGGTTATAAATTCCAAAAACATACAGATAAGCACATAATTCTCTTTCCTCTGAGTGCCCCCCACTAGTACATGTATTCCTACAAATGCACAGATGCATACACACACAAACACACTACTGTGGTTTTGTCTGTTTGATTACTCAACAACCATATGGCATTGTCCATTGGGTTATTGGCACTGATTAGAGTCAATGTACTATTACTGAACTTTTAAAGCTCAGAGCTCGCTCAGTTAAAATTGAAAATAACCTTAATCAGTATTACACTTTCCAGTGTACTGGTACAAGAGTATTATATGTACTGGTACAAGAGTAAATTGGTACAGGATTCTTTTTTTCCTACAGTGACAATATGTATGACCATATGTCTTGGTAAGGTAGTCAATAATGATGTTGGTTAGGGCATTAACAACCTGAGATTTTTTCAGGTCGACTTATCCGTCAACAAAGTTGAAGTCGAATCGACTACAGTCGACACACAGATGCAGCCGCAGAACACAGGTGTCCAACATTGAGCAACTTTTCTTAAAGTTCTCTGTAACATTAATAGTCAACATGACAATTAAACAAAACAAAACAAAGACTAATACCTTGAATATTCTGGTAAATTTAAGTGTACAACAGAAAGTGGGAACAGTTTAAGCCGCAGCGCCACTCAGCTCCTCTGGACTGGACGACTCTGTGCAGTGCTAGCGTTAGCCATGTTAGCTAGCGTTAGCCATGTTAGCTAGCGGATGCATTTCAGATGCCATGCAGAACGCCGGTACTGTTACTGTACTTTAACAACAAATTGCAGATTGTGCAGGTCACCATGCTGTTTGTGTGTCTAGAGTGAAGTATCTCCACACACGTGATGTGTGTCTGTCTCCTCTGCTGCCATGTCTCTCATCTTGTTGTGATTTTGTGTTTAGATTCCCCTCACACCAACATTACCACCCTTTTAATAATTGGTTAAGTCACGGAAGGCAGAGACAGAGATTGCATTGTGTATACAAGCACGCACAGAGAGAGGAAAAAAAACGCACGACTAGTCGACTTCTCTCAGGGGGCGTCGACTTGTGCCTCTGAATTCAACTAGTCGACTTTTCTGTTAATGCCCTAATGTTGGTCAATTTCATATTCAGAACTTCACTGTTATTGAGGAAGTATCTAAAACACAGTCTTCATAGTTTGCTATCGTTATGAATATTAATAAGGTGACACAGCTGCCTGTCATGGCAGGACATCTGGTTGGGCACTAGATCCAGAAGGTATTTTTGTATGTGTGTGTGTGTGTGTGTGTGTGTGTGTGTGTGTGTGTCCTAATCTCCAGATGATATGGCAGGTGTTTGTGGGTGGGAGTGTGTCTATGTGAGAATTTGAGAGAGAGAAAGAGAGAGAGAGAGAGAGAGAGAGAGCTCTTTGACAGTCTGTATCAGTGATTAGAGGGGGTAGAATGGTTTAAAGTCATTTATAATGTCCTTCAGTTTAATAACAAATAGACAGCTCAGGGACAGGCGAATGAAAGTAAACAATAAAGAACAGAAAGGAAGGACAGAGAGAGTGGGTCAGAAGGGGAAGGTCAAGACGGAAAGTTTGTAACCCGGTTACATTTCAGTTTGATGATGTCAATATTGTTAATGATACAGTGAGAAACTTTTGTCTTCTATATTTGTATGCATTTATACTTCCCGGTTCTGTTTGTGAAAGATGTGTAACATCAACAATAAAGTTCTTTATTTTAAAATTATTTTCATAATGCCTTGTGCTTAAGCAAATACATTCTGATACAGTTTGTTTGAGAGATGCTCTGATCCAGAGCAACTTACACTGAAACCAAGTTTAGGAGTCCTGCCCAAGGAGTCTTATTGGTGTAGAATAGTTTGCATTAAAACGTAAGTTTAGCTTAGCTGTTAAAAGCTGGTAAACAATTGACTCTAAAATAAAACAAATCAAGGTTAGAAACCTTAATGTCCCCTTAGTATGATAGAAATTATGTTATATATTGATATTGGTGTTCTTTCAGTGTTACAGCAAAGCTTAGCTTTGAAATAACTGAACAGCCCAACTGAACACTCTGCTGTATAGAATCTGAACATATCATTGCTGGCAGAACAAAACCTCACATTGCTCAAATATCAACTTCACATTAAAATGAAAAATATTCTAAACTTAAACAAAAAATTAATATAAAAGACTACTTTTTCTAAAAACAGACGACTTAAAAAGACTAAAAAGAACAAAAATTCTTCTACATTTCCATGAATAAATGGTAAAGCTCCATTGTTAGCTGGATGAAATAGAAGCCAATATTAGCTAGTAAGAAGAATATAACATTAAACATACTCGCAAGTTGCTGTCAGTAACTACTCACACCACTTCCATCTGATCCCTACGAGGTGCTGAATACAAACACTCGCGCACACACACACACACACACACACACACGCCCACACACACAGTAAGGTGGTGACTCCACTCAAGGTCCATTGCTTCCTCCTCAGCACTCATATACACTGTGCAGTCCAGAAACTACCAGCTTATCCTTATCGCTGCCTGGCCAGGCCTGACCACACAGAGCTTTAAGAGCTTTACCATGGAAGCAGTCAGTCCTCCACACATACTACACTGAATCACTCTGGATGAAAACCTAGAGAAGGAGGGAGAGCTTAGGAAATGAATGATGGAAGTGCATTGTGAATAGCAACCCCATAAGCAAGACTACTGTTGTTTACTTAAAGTAGAATTATAGCATTTAAAAAATTTTTTTGGCATAATTAAATCACTGAGATGTAAACAAAGTTAGAAGATTTTAGTGGAAAACACTCTGTTGTAGAGAAACTTACCGAGCCAGAATTGGTGAACAGGACCAGAAGATTTTAAAAGCTCCCTCTAAAAGCTCCCCTCACAGAAAGTTATTGCATTTCTTAATGTGATTTATGTTATAATGTAAGTTATTACATTCATAATCTAATGCTTGCTCCCCTTCTCTAGCTTTTCATATAGAGCGATTGTGAAGTAAAGAACTTGTGCCCCAGATTGACTACTATTGTGCCATCATCAAGATTCCATATAAACAGAAGATGTAATGGTTTGCTGGTAGGTTTGGAGAGTAAATAAAATGTTGTGTTGTACATGACACCTGGTTCCATTCACCACTACTGAAAGTTTCTCTACAATTAACCATTTGTTTACCTTATAACAACAGATTATTTGCAGAAATTGTGAAAAACTGATGTTAGCTCAGATTACTTGCTAGCTGCATTACACTCTAAACTCCAGCACAAAGCTAGACATGCAGGCTATTTTGGCTGTTTGGGGTAAAAGCTTTTTCAAGAAAATGAGTCAGAATCAGAATCTGAAGTAAAGTTTCACTGAACACACAGCTGTATGCAAATTAAACATTTATTGCAGGCAGAACAAGATCTCACATTTCCTAGATGTCAGCTTCACAGTAAACATTTTTTTCTAAACGTTTAGTGAAAGTCATTGCAAAAAAGACTATTCAATATAAAAAAGACTAAAAAGCATAAAAAGAATTTTCCATGAATTTTTCACACTATATGAAGGGCCATGGTAGGCAGCATGAATTTGAGGGAATAAGCTTTTTCAAGAAAAAAATCTCAAAGTGAAGTTTCACATATTTTCTCCTGTGTGTCAAACTAATCATATCATGAATTTACTCATTCGTTGTGTTATTTGCTCTAGTGCAGATGATGTCTCTTTTCTGGTGTGTTTGTCTCCATGTTTTTCAGCTGAGTAGCTGCTCTTCCTGTAGGATGAAATATTCATCATGATGAACATCTCTAAAGTGGCTGTCAGTGGTATTGCACATTTATCATCCAAGCAAGAAAACACTCAGACATATAACTCAAACACACACGACCACACAGCTCTGTCGCTCACATACATGCATATGCATACATTTAACTCATTTGTCCCTCATGAATCTTCATTATTATGTTAAGTTATATTATTATATTTTAACTCTATCTCACTCAACACATCACGGGCAATCCACTTTGTGTTTGTTCTCTTTGACTCATTTAGACTCTTCTTTTGTTGACTGGCTTTATGTTCTTGGATTAGCTATGTAATCTGTATATAGGTTGCCATAAGATTAGTTTATTCTTTATGCACTACATCCCCCTACACACTCACATGCATGCAGACTTCATTTCTGTATCCTCACTTACTTTTTAGTAACACTTTATTTGAAAGCTACCTTCATGCAGACATAATAACACAACTATAAACAATGATAAAGCATTATAAAGCATTTAGGAACAACGTATACAGGTATAATGGCAGCAGACAGTCCAGATCTCAATCTGATAAAAAAATGTATGGTGGAAGTAAAAAATGGTCTATGACAAGGCCCAATCCTGCAAAGCTGATCTGTTAACTGTTATTTGAAAAAACTGGAACTGGCTTGATTGTTAGCCAAAGCCTCAAAGAATTCAAGATCGGGAAGGAGCAACAACATAATAATTGTGATTTTTTTTTATGTTGTTTATAATTCCATCACTTTTTTTCCACATTGTGTGATCTGGAGACATGCCATTAATTTAAATGATTCAGTTTAATTTGTTTGAGGTATAGTTCATGAAACCAAAATGTTCAGCTATTAAACTGAAATTGCTTGTGTTCCGTGAGCATCCTGTAGGTGTGGCGATGGCATCATGTTTTTCCAGACAGTCCAAACGTATGGTTTTGTTCAAGAATACCTGTGTTTTCTTGATCTTCTCAAATTGCTTTATTTAATTAGTTTCAATGAGATGCCCATCATGTTTATTTATGAGATAACCCATGATGTGATGTTATACCTGTTACATAAATTTGAAATGTGTCATGAATTGATTCAAACACACAGGCTAAAACACAGGTTGTATCCAGCTGCAGGTTTAATGAGGAACAGGAGTTTGGTTTGTACAAAACAGAGGAAAACAAGACCTTCCAGATGTATCTAAAACAAAATAAAAATATCCAACCCAAAAGACATTCCAAGGTCAATCATTTGGAGACAAAACAAAAACATGAAAAATATGAACAGGAAACTATGACTTGCTGCAGGAAAGAACATACAAGCAAACACAATTGTAAAGCTTTTCAGTAACAACATTGAAAGCTCTTTTGAATAACACAGATGGCTTGCAGGTGAGTGGAAACACTACTAGTACTGAAACCTCCCAAAGCATGTCACAAAATTGCAGTTTACATTTTAGTGCAAGTATTATTTTAGTGCACTTTATGTAGTAATCTTTATTAAATGCTATCATACCTAATGCTCTAGGTTACCTCTGTTTTCTTTAAAATAGGCATGTTTGGCTTGGTGTCACACCTTTTTTAAGTTGGAGTAATTTGCATTGTTTACATTGTGAAAGTGGACATGTGAGGCAGGCTGTGATATTTGTGTCAGCACTATGGGTGGCAAATGCCGCATTTGTGGGAAAAGAAAATGCGATAAATAAAGAATTAATTAGAGAGCACTTTCCAGAGTGAGCCATGCACTTAACCTGCAATTACATCATCTACTGTGGCCTTTAGATCACCAGAGAGGAAAATTAAAGAAAGCAGACAGTAGCTGCCCTGAAAAGACCACCAACTGTTTGGAGGTTTTTTCTGACCTTGTCTCAGATTAAAATCTAACATAACAGCACAATTGCAAAAGGGGAAACGAATGTAGGTTGATTTGATAATTAAATGTACAACATGTTGTGTACATATAAGCATTATATTAGCTGGTGGCCTAGTAGTTAGGGGGTTGCCCCTGCAATCAGAAGGTTGTGGGCTCGAATCCCAGCACTGCTAGTGTCATCACTGAGGTACCCTTGAGCAAGATACCGTCCCCACACACTGCTCCCCAGGCTCCTGTCATGGGTGGCTGCCCATTGCTTTACTTGGTGAATGGGTTAAATGCAGACAAAGAATTTCACATTGTTCACACTGTGTGCTGTGGTGTGGTGTGTTCACGCATGACTATAAGGGGCCACTTTACTTTACTTTACTTCTTTATAGTACCAAAGCAAAGAAGTCAGATACTCAAAGTGAAGTTTCAAATATTTTCCACTGTGTGTCGAACTAATCATATCATGAATTTACTCAGTAGACGAGTTATTTAAAAAAGCAGAGAACTTTCTGAACTAAAAAGAAAAGGTTCTAAAAAAAACATGTTTTCCACCATATAAAAAAAGGCATTCAAAAAGTTGTGTTCATAGTTCCATACAAAGCCATTGTCTTTACTAAAGGACCCATGAAGAATCATCTCATAGTGTAACGTCATTAGAAATAGAGAGATGATACAAAGAGCTACACATTTTAAAAAAGCGCTCTGCATTTTTTAAAAGCAAAGGTAGGATAAAGAACCATGAAAACACAGAATAAACATTTGAATGTTTAAATGGTTCTTTGCACCGTTAAATGGTTTTTCTCTATGACTGTTGTTTAAGGTTCTATATATTACCTTTGCTTCAACAAATAGTTCTATTTAGCACCAAACGGGTTCTACTGTTGTCAAACAAACATTTAGAATTCACTCATTGTATAAATTCTGAAACTACTTTGAAGCTAATTTTTCTACTGTGGAATCCCATATCTGCTGTGTAATTGAAGCTAATAAAGCAGGGCTTCTTTTGTCAAACAGCAGCATAAAACTGTCGAGTAATTAAGAATCAGCATGGAGAATGAGCTGAAGAAGAATGTATCATCAGTGAAGAGAATTAGCTTGTGATAAAAGACTAATGTGCTTTTAACGGTCCTGCGACACAAGAGCAACTCATTTATGCAGAATAAACTATCTGGACTCGCTATTAACTAATAACTTATCACAGAGCAAATAGAACAGCCAATAAAAATAGCTTGTAGATGCTTGCTGATTTGTACCATTTTTGTGTGAGGGGGCTGGTTGTGCTCACACTGCAAAGCAGTTTAAGAGCTTCTCAAAGCATGTCAAATTCTAGCCAGTGTCAGATGAGGTCAACGTTAACATAAGCTTCAATGAAATATGTATTAGTGCTTTTCCCACTGCATTCACTCTCCAGGGTGTTGCTACTCAATATGAAAAAAAAAATACATTCACTATTCCATTTATTAGAAACACCTACCTCCATTTAAGTGGAAACACATACCTGGTATTTCTCATTACTTTATTAGAAACCCTTATATTGTGCTCCAAGGCTCCAAGCTCCACAGTATAGGTGCACAGTTACAGACTGACTGCACAATTTATCACCCCACTTCTACCTCATTTATCATTTGTCAGTTTAAGGCCACAGGACCACTGTAGACTAGATACTCTTTGGGTGGTGGACCATTCTCAGTGCAGCAGTGACACTGGCACTGACATAGTAGTGGTTATGGTACTGTGCTGTGATGGCATTACTGTATTTTGTTTGTACGAACAATACACAGAAAAAATAGAGACACAAAGTTTGCCAGTATAATCTATACATACCCATTACCTTTGTTTGAAGAACCTTTGAAGAATCCTATTTTTAAACGGCATAGAATCGTCCAGTCATTTTAAAATTAACTTGATGTATGGATCTCTTTGGGAAATGGACTCCATTAAGGTGTCATAGCAAAAGTAATTTGGAGAAAGCGGGTTTCTTTATGACCCCTGTTGGATGTTATCTCCATATTTTTAATTGATCTATGGTGACGGTCAATGAATGTGAATGGTTCTTGATTGCTGCAATAACAGCAATACCTGCAAAGCTAAAGAATGGTTAAAGATACATTGGACTGATCAAGAGATAAAACAGTAGTATATTGTTCTTGGCTGCATTGCAAAAATATAAATAAATAATTTAAAAAAAAACTTGGCATTTTCATTATAAACATTTAGCAGTCAGTTGCCTTAAATTGAGCTAACTGAGCCTTTAATAGTACATTAACAGAACAATAACGTTAGTTGAAAACCAAAAACTTTAAGGAACCTGGCTGCTAAAGTTTATTTTTTTAATGCATGTCAGTGTCATGAGCCCTAAGGAGGTCCTAAGGACTGAATTGAGTACCATTCATTCATTCCCTGTATCTGCTTTATCCTTACTAAGGTTGCGGGCACCCAGAGCCTATCCTGGGGCCAACAGGCACAGGGCAGGGCACCAGGCCACCAGGCCACCAGAGGGTGTATATACAAACACATGATTCGCTCACACACACAGACATTTTAGAATACCCAAGTCACCTGACACGCATGTCTTTGGACTGTAGGAGAAACCAGAGATCCCTGAGTAAACCCACACCACCACGAGGAGAACATGCAAACTCTGCACACAGGAGGCAGATTCAAACCCCCGAACTTGGAGGTGTGAGGCAACAGTACTACCCACTGCACCGTGGGGCCGACAAGACAAATTTTCCCCCAAAATCACAGCTTTTATTAAAAGCCTAGCAAAGGTTAGTTGCTGAGGTTGAGGTTAGGATTAGTTACAGTCTACGGATCTCATTCCTAGAGACAGTGGGGCAAGAATGTGAGCATACGTGTGTGTGTGTGTGTGTGTACGGTGTGTGTTTGTGTGTGTCTCAGTCACCTTCAGAATCTCTCTCATTATAATATACCGCCATGTGGTCCACTCTGTCTAATGAAGCAACTTATGTGCCGGTTTCAGAGCTCTAATCTACCAATACATTCTGGACCTTTCTAACAGAAAGGCTCGACCATCTCACCCTGCACTGAGTCCATTAAATTAAAAACTATGTTAAGTAATGAAAAAGAGAGAGAGTGAGAGAGTTTGAACATATATGTCATTCTTCTCCCTATAGAGAAGTCCACCAAAAGGCAGTGAAAACAATGTTTCATCACTTAAAAGCCTCTTTCTTTAATGAAAAATCTTCATATCCAGGCAACTGTAATATCCATAGGCAGTAAGAAATGAGCCTGTACTGTAAGATGAAATTTCTTCATCTCTGCCCCGCAATGCACTAGAAGCTTGCGATGAATTCTGGGGTGCTAATTTTGCAGCTTCTGACAGGCCACGGCTCCTTCATCCATCACTGCGTCACTTAATCTGTAATTGATCATCATTAATCTGTATGCATGTCACTCTGGTCATTTGTTATCCCTGCACAGCATCCAGATACTTCACACCCTTGCCGTTATGCTGTAGGAGGTGTCGGTTTCGTGACAGCAAAATTGAACGGCCTAATTTCAGAGAGCACCCATCTTCAATTTTCCTTGAGTTTGTAGACTTTCAATGGGATATGAGACATTTCTCTTTGCCAGGTGGTCACTGATATTCTTAATTTTTGTGTAATTTTTGTTGTACTGTATTATAATATTATATATAAAGGCTGGGCAAGGTAACGTGTTATTATCACATTAACACATTATTTACTTAACGCCAACAATTATTTTATCGCACATTAACGCAGGATTGTTTAAAATCCTATTTTGAAAGTTTGTTGCATTTGTGGGCATGTGGATGCATGCACTACGTCTCGGCTGGTTTTCGTGGGGGTCCGGCATCCCATTAATTTTGTTCATACTATATGTCCATATTACATACCATTACACCAACGGGGACTTTAATGACACTGCATTCAGATACATAGACATTAATAAGGAGTTGGTCACCCTTTGCAGCTGCTATAATGGTTCCTCCCCCCATGCCCTGGACTCTGAGGGTAATTTGTTTTTCTAAAACAAAGTAGATAAAACGTGAATGCCCTGCAGCGGCAGATAGCTTTGGTTTTATATTTGATTGGATTTCATTAATGTTTAAGTTGAGATTTACAAGAAATATTTTAACTGTAACTGTAACTGTGTTAAAGGGAACACTGCTGTTAAAAATCTCCTTATTTGTTTAGTGTTTGCAAACCAAATGTTCTTGCACTTTTGTTCATATAGCAGTACTTCAAAAATAAATGTGCGCAATACACTACTTTTGAATTAATTGTTTTATTTTGCATATAACAATTAATCACGATTTTAATCATTGCCCAGCATTAATATGTATAAATGTTAATGAATTCAAGTATTCTAGAAGCTTTTCATGCATAATGTGTCTGACTGTTCGTATTAATACATAGAAATAGTTAGAATATTTTCAGGTTTTCAGTTAATTAGAAAAAAAGAAAGAAATCATGAGTTATTTGGTGACTCAAAAATGGATCTTTTATGGCATTGCTTCATAGAACTCTTGAGAACAGGGCCTTTCAAAGCAATTCAACGCAAGTTTTTTCATTTTGTGAAAGTTTCTTTATGCAGCTGTTTAAAGTTGCCAAATTACTTTTTCTTCTTTATGGCCAAGAAAATACAACTTTCTACAACATTTCTCGAGTGTGCAACCTATAAAAAACCTCATCATACTTACTGTATGTTTGACTGCACAGTTATCCAATCTGATGCAAATTTGCTTCTGAAACATGTAATCTAAAAGTAAAAAAGGAATGTTTTGAAAAGATCCATGGTTTCGAACACATCGTATAGACTGAGAATGCTCTTCACAGAGTGTTTTGCAGTTCTTAGTATAGCTTGTTGAGATGACGCAAAGATTTTAGCACTTTGACCTAAATAACAGAAAGATGAATGTCGATCTCTCCGCAGTGTCATTATGAAGAGCGAGTTTGGTGTTCATTCTGCCTGAATGGTGCCAGCTGCCCATTGAACAGTGGGAGGACTGCGTCAGATTCGTGGTCCTCTGAGTCACCCTCGCCTTCTGCATCCCTGCAAAGGCATTCTGTCCTGAAAACATTCCAGGATCTACACTCACACCTGCCTCTAGCGGCTCTCACAAGCCTGCTTTAAAGTTTTTGAAGGGATTTGCTGCACATTCAATTTGCATACAGTGATACACATTCACTTTGCATGCATCCATCTGAAGGTGACAATTCAACATTGATTTTTTTTATGTTGCAACTGATAACAGTAGCCTATGCCATGGGATTAAGACACCCTGGTACCTGATTTCTATTTATTTGATAAGTGCGACATAATGAAAAACAAAGTACAAGATTTGCCTTTACATTTGCAAATGTAACACTTTGTGTTACATTTTTAAACCCTCTTATGTGTTAAGTATATTTAAATAAATAAAAAGTGATAGTGTATTACATTGTGGGGCACTCAAACTTTTGCACAATACTTTTGCATTATACATGATAAATGCATGTTGTATTGGGAAATAAAATAAACAAAACAATACCATAAATAATGAATACATCCTACATGTTTCTAGGGCCTCCTAGTGGCCCAGGGGCCTTCAGTAAACACTTACATGACTTGTAGCAAGAAACAGCCCACGTAATAATATTTACTACAGTAGGCAATCTTTTTTTGTTTTGGCCAAAATACCGTTTTAGTCTGTTTGAGAAACAATCTATCCATGTTGTTTTATGTAATACAGCACAAGTTTTTAATTGTGTTATTCTTCTGAGAAGCAGTTGCTAAGTAACAACTCCCTTTAGACTGCAGCTAACCATTAGTTATGTTAATTTGAGCATGCGCAAGGCTGAAAACCTTTTATAAACACATTCTTTAATGCAAAACCCTCTACTTTTAAAATCAGAGGTAATATTAATAATAAAGTACAACTATTGAAGCACTATTATGAAAGCATGTTTGTTTGATACAAAATTCAGGGCTTTTTGCTTTGCATTTTGTTCAGCTGTTGTATAAAAGCAATGGAACACTCAAAGTCATGGGATATCAAGAATAACATCAATCTACTTGACTTTGGCTCATGTCTACCACTGAATCACAGCTTTGATGTTATTCATGATGAGGCATTCCTTGAATTCTATTGCTCAGAATTTATGTAAGTATTTACGATCAGTTACATAATTGCTTACTTACTTGCGTAAGTATTTACATTTACATTTGATTTACATTCTGTCTGAGTCTAAACTACACTGGATTGTATTCCTTTGTGTTTTTTTCTTTTTCAAAAAGCAAATAAATTATAAATTTGGATCATAAAACAACCAATCTTTTACTTTCAAACATAACTATTGTTTGGGTTGAGACTTTTGAACTTTGAATTTCTTTTCTCGTTTCAATGAGCTACGCGTGAGAAACAATTCTTGGAGATGTTAAAAAAAGAGGCATATGAAAGCATATACACCGGGGGGGTGGGGGGTGGGGTTGGGGGGCTGGGTAAGGAGCATTAAAAAGAAATGAAATGCAAACCGCCCTGCTCTCTCTGGTCCCGTCTCACATGCCCCGTTATGCAACTGCTGGAACTTATTCATGGAGGAAGAAAACACTTCAGATGAAAAATCACATGGGTGCAAAGTGAGTAAGAGCTTTTCAGGGGACATTACCTGCAATGTCTGAGCAATGTTTTAATGGGAACTATTAATCATTTAATTCAGCTCTCACATACCCTCACTTTCTGGTTCTATATTTAGGTTCTAAGGACATTTTCTTCAAATCTCTTGTTTGCCTTCTCTCACTCTTTCTCATTCTATTTCTTTTTATTCTTCACTCAGCGTTATGCTCTTTCACTTTTTTACAGTAGTTTTTTTTTTTTTTACTGTACCTCCCCTCTTCTGCTTGGTGCAGAAAGTTGAGGGCGAGGGTTAATGCTTTTCAATACTTTGGCTTTTTAAAAGATTAAATTAGTCAATTATTTGCGAAACTATTATATGATCTATACTGTAGTCTGCTGGCAGAGTGAAAGCAAGCATGTGCAGACTCAAAGTAATTGGTCTCCTTACCCTTGGAGGAGAACACTAACTGCTTATTCTGATAGCTAACAGAAACACACAACATTGTGATGGGGCATTCTACTCAGCTTGAGAGAGTGAGGACAATCAATCTTTGCAGATGACAGTCATAATAAAATATCCCCTCTTACACATAATTCATAACAGACGTGACTCATCAGTACCATGCAAGCGTAGCATAAGCAATTGTGCACAGCCCTCCCCTCAGCTCCCTCACAGAAAAGCTTTTGGAATTAATATGAACTCTTTTGCATCCTTTTCTTTCAAATTGAAACACTTATAAAGTGTAATGATGATAGGAGAGAGGATTTAATAAAGTTAGAGATCATGTTCAAAACCAAGTCCAATTGCTGGCAAACCATGATAACAAAGAAGATGCAAATTCGTAATTCTCCAAGTAGAGCAGGGGCAAATAATAGCGGAAGGGCAAGACAAAACATGTGAATCAAGAGGCGTAAGTCAAGGTACAAAAAACAATCAGCAACAATTGGAGACATGTGTAAACCAATGTTAGTTTACAAGCCTCCTGTTAATTTCTTTCTAAATAGGCTCTGCTCCTTTAAGAAAAGGGATGTGTGGTCCTGAGCAGGACACTGGGAATAAGAAAACGGGGAGGTTCTGTGTGCTTGACACTTGACTTTAATTTTTTTTTTTTTTGTATATGGTATTGCTCAACAGGAGCCATTACAGTTTTTGTTGTTGTTGTTATTATTCCACACTGGTTTAAATACATTTAAGCACCTCTGCATCTGAAGGGGTAACTTTGTGAAAATTGTGTTGATAATTGTGTCCTGGATAAATTCCCTAGTTGTAGCAAAGTACCTGCTGGTTCCGATAACCTAGTTACAAATGTGCTTAAACAGACCACTCAGTACACTGTGAAAGGAAACACTTTGCAATGACACTTTCTACACTTTCTCCTTAAATAGTGCTACAACAGAAAGTCCTAGGTGAATATCCATATATCCCCAGCTCACATATCGTTGTCACTCATAGCTAATCTATAAATTTGTGATGAGTTTTTAATCACTGTTTGTGTAAGGTAATATCTCATCATATCACTAAACTCCACATTGCAAGGGCTATTCCACAGCTAGTTTCACTCATGTGTGCACGTTTGAAAAAACTCCTTGCATAAAACATGGCAGTATGGAAGGGCTCACATTTTAAAAAAGGAAGGATGCACATCTAGTGCAGAAAGTGTGGACTGAAGCTGAGTTGCATCTGTTTCATTAGACATACAAGTAAAAAAACCCTCCAATGTTAAGTGGCCTTAATCGTGTCAAAATCAAACATGGTATGTTTGAATGTGTCTTACATGTCAAACATATAATAAATGATTGTCTACATTTTGGATTGGGTGAAAAATTATGTAATTAGTTAAATAGTATGACTAATTTGTCAAGCTCATGTTTTCTTATATAATTAAGTACATGCACGAGGCTTTGTGGTATGTATGCATATTCTTTCTGTTATACATCTCTCTCTCTCTTTCTCTCTCATTCTCCCTTTCGTTCCCACTCTCTGATTTATATGCCCTAATTTTTGGGCCAGAATAATAAAGATGTGTTCAGATTTCTTCTATGCGGGCCTTTTTCTATACTCATCCTTATGTCCATAGGGGTTTAAAACTGCAGCCCACTGTTGGCACATTTACATTTAGAGCAGCTTTTATGGTGACAAGCTGCAAGAATAATAGCATGTTATTTACAGTCAGAAAATCACAGTGCTACACACACACACTTGTCACACTCTCTTTTTAATGGGACACAGCTGACATCCCGGTGACACTTTGTGAGGTCAGTGGGTTCAAGGGTTAATTTCATGAATGTAATAATTGTTGTAGTTCTTTTTCTTCCGTTTCAGAGCTCATAGAGGCCTTGCCCCTTTTTGCACCCTTTTTTAATATGCAGCTGTGAAAATCTCTTGTGCAACTTAGAACAAATCCCTGGAGAACAGGCACAGTTTGGTTGTAAGAGGGCTTTAAAAATGCCAGTCTGCGCACACAGTGCTGCTGTTTCACAAGCCCAAACTGTTTTTTGTCTGAAGCTTTCAGTTTATCTCACGTGACCGCACCAGTGTAACTGTAGGGCTTGTGAGGGTGTCATGGACAGATAAACAAAAACTACTTAAGTTTGGAAGTTGGCGACCAGAGTCACGACCAGCTCCGCAAGCTCGTCCAACTGGCACTGATTCCCCCCTAAAAAACCCTCCGCCTCTAGTGTGGTTGATGGCCCTGCTGGTGGTCTTGAAAGCCCTTCCAAGGCTGCTGAAGGCCCCTCACTGGCCTCTGAGCAACTGTTAGGCCCTCCCCGAGCCTCCAAGCTACTGTTAGGCCCTCCCTGAGCCTCCAAGCTACTGTTAGGCCCTCCCTGAGCCTCCAAGCTACTGTTAGGCTCTCCCCGAGCCTCCAAGCTACTGTTAGGCCCACCACGAGCCTCCGAGCTACTGTTAGGCCCTCCCCGAGCCTCTGAGCTACTGTGAAGCCTTCCCCGGGCCTCTGAGATACTGTTAACCTCCTCTAATACTGCTGCTAACTCAGGTCCCTGTTCCGTCCCTACTGCTATGCTACCTGGGGCTGGAGGTTGAAACCGGGGCGCCAGTGTGGGCACTCAAAACTGCCTCAACTTTGGTACAGGCGGCAAGCGTCTCCTGGGTGCAGGCACGGGTAGCTGGAGTGCAGCAGTGATGTGGAGCAGTGCTGCCTCGACATTCAGAAGCGCCGCCTCGATGCTCAGGAGCATAGTAGCATCACTCAGAAGCGCAGCCTCACTGCTCTGGATCGTCGCTGCATCGCTCGGGAGCGTAGCCTCACAGCTCTGGATCGTAGTTGCGTCAAGGCTCGGAAGCGCAGGGCGGAGAGCCAGGCTGCTTGGCCTCGAGGAGAGGCGGGACTGGCTGCATGGCCTCGTGGAGCTGCGGTTGGTAGATGGCCGCGACCAGAGTCGCGACCAGCCCCGCAAGCTCGTCCAACTGGCGCTGATTCTCCTCCAACCCCTGCTCCAGGGTCCTCGGAGCCAGCGGGAGGACCGAAAGAGCACCCGTCTCCGGTGTCTTCGCCGGGGTGCTCAAGGCGGGCTTCCATGCCCGCTTCCTCCTCTCGGGTCGAGGGTCCTGGCAGGATGCCAGCAGGTGGACCAGAAGAGCACCCCTGCCAGATGTCTTCGCCGGGGTGCTCATTGCAGGCTTTCTTGCCCACTTCCTCCTCGCTGGTGGAACAAAACCTAAATACAAATTTAAACAGGGCGGCCTCTACCAGACACTCTCAGGCCATGACAATTTGAGAGATTCAGAGGATCCAGGCTCCTCCAGACTGGCCAGGTTTCTGTCTCAGCTAAGCCATTCTACTCAACAGACTAAGCTTGTCATCCACCAGCTCAACAACAGCCATAAACCAGACCCAACAACTTTCAAGCTACTTTTCATGGGTAAATAAAGAAATAATTTCTTGGTAATTTCCAAACTCTTGAGTGTTTTTGTTCACTTAATCTTACTTTTGTTCACCAGATCCAACAGATCCAACAACTTTAAAGCTTTTTTCCATGAACCCCCACCCCCCACAAAATCATAATGATTAGTTAAAACACAAAAATTAAAGAATCCTCTATTTACCTTTAAAATACTTATCTTATTTTCACCACTATATTGATTTCTAATGTTTCTTCAATTTGGCCATTGGTGAGCCTCATTCCTCCAGAGTGGAAGCCTGAAAATTGTGTAAGCATGTGTGAGCATGTGCTTTGTTTCTGTAAGAGAGTGACAGAAGTGGTCGTGGGTGTGTGGTGTGGTTGGATGGGCTGGTGGCAGGTGGAGAGCTGCCAGAGACTTGATGGCACTTTCTAAATAATTAATAAAAATGATAACTCTATCTAATAAAATTCATGTTCCACACAAACTTGTATACAAACATTCTAGGTACTGTCCTGTCTGCTGCTATATAAAATATGTAGGAAGATACTATTGTAGCTGCTGACTGCAGTCTGTAAAGCCTTGGATGCACTGAACTATTTTTTAAAGAGATTATCAAAAGATTGGGTATCTCAAACCTTAAGGACTGAATTTCTTTTGTAGTAACTTGAAAAATGACAGCGACACATTAAATGTTTTGGGACCACATACTTCCCGACTTGTTGAACTGACCTGAATTCACCCATCTTACACTCCCATTTTATTTATTTCTGTTTATTTATTGCACTCCAAAAATAACAAAAGCATGAAATCCTAGGTTGCCGTTGGTTCTTGCTGAGCTGCAAAATGGCCCTTTGATTTAGAGACTGAACTAGAAATCCTCAGACATTCAATACAATTGCAGTGGATGACACCATATTATATGTTTAAGAGCAAATAATTCTCTCCTATTAGAAAGATGCTTAATTACTCTGATTCGGGGAAGTTTATTAAAGCTTTTTAAAAGTGGGTCGGGATGGCTTTCTTTCAGCACAGTAATCCTACTGACGGGCTGATGAAGGCATGGCACAGCTTTTCCATTGGAGGGAAAAGGATTACAGCGAAGAGGAGGAGCGGCCATCCCTCTCTTCCTGTCCCTCATTTCCCGGCGGATAAAAGAATGGGAAGATTTACGGAATGGGGACGGCAGATATGGAAATAAGGGGTGAGGCGCTGGCGGGAGTGAAAAGATGAGAATGAGTGTGAGAGAGGATTAAATGGGATGAAGGAAAGGTTGGTGGAGAGAGAGAGAAAGCCATGACAAAATTAGATTCTGTAAATGAAAGAAGGAACAGCACTTTGCCCATGAGATTCAAGCTCAGAACAGGTGTGAATTCATCTTTTCACCACCTTTCTCTTTTCCTCTTCATCCACTCGCTCGCTTATTCACACCTATGGGTCCTCTGAGCCTTTCTGACCACTGTCTGTTTCACATGTGGGTTCTGATCATTCCTTTCTTTCTTCTAATGCTGCCTTCACGTCCTCAGGATCACTACCATTACTGTCCTTCAGAATAACTGCTAATATGCATTGAAAAGTAAATAATATTTTATTGTGATGCTGCAAATGAACCTGTTTAACTGGTAATCTCTGCATAGTCCACACTTCAGATTTTCACTTCTAAATCTACATAATTTGCTTATTATTTTAAAGTAATTACAACTCGAGGACAACCATGAACCTAAGGGTCACTAATAGCAAAGGCTACCCAATCTTGTCCATTTTTTTAATGCTGGCTATTATAGAAAGTGCTTCACAACGTGTTGTGTATAAGGCTGTGTAGATGCAGACCAGTCAGAGATCCCATGCTGACCTCTGACAACTACCAAATGACGTAAGAATCAGAACTGGAGCAATGGAAGAAAGTGGTCTGGTCTGATGATTCACAAGTGAATGATTTAAATTATGTGGACAGCCAAGTGTGTGTGCATTGGAAGATGTGGCAGCAGTATGCACTATGGGAAGAAGGCAAGCTAACAGAAGCAATGGTCTGCTGTGAATTCCTAGATCCTTTCATTCACATGGATGTTGTTTTAACACATACCACATTTTTAGACCAAGTATTCTCCTTCATGGCAATAGTGTTCCTCTTTGGCAGTGGGGTTCCTCTGTCAGTCGGGAAATGCCACTCTGCAAAAACTGTACAGGAATTGTTTGAGGAACCTCAGACATCAAGGTGTTCACTTGGCCTTTAAATTTCCCCAGATCTCAATCCGATCGAGTCTGTGGAATGTGATAAACAGACTAGTCTGACCCATGGAGGCCCTCCTTTAATATTGGGCAGGTGGTTTTAATACATAAATCTGATTGGTGTATATCTCCTTTCCAAACAACACATATCCATTTACTTTTATTTCATTCTTCTCTTGCTAATTTCCTTATTGTTCTCCACTCTCCTCCTCCTCACTGAGTACTAATCCCTGCTTCTCTCCATTACTTGTCATCCATTCTCTTCTGCTGCTGGCATGAATGATTACTCTTACTCTTCCCTCGCCCTTTATCCTCAGACATGTAGTTAGTCCTCCTTTTAATTATCCTTCTGTCTCTAGCTATTGCCATTTTCTTTTGTTAATTTCCACCTTTTATTTTTTTCCTTATTTTCATTCTTTCACCTGAGGATAGAGGTAATAAGATTATTTTCCAGTTTTTACTTACGTATTTTAGCCTGTACTTGTATTCTTTATTACAGATTGCACTGAGATTACAACGTGTGCCTGTATTTTTTACCCAAGCTACTTAGAATAATGCTACTTCATATTCACAGAATAAAACATTCTCACGCCCACATTCTGCTGCTTCCAGACTTATCTATATATATTGCCCATTCACATGATGGACAGGCATGATGGAATATCTTTCCTCCTCACTGCTCCTGATGAGCAGCCTGAGGGAGTGACCTGCAGTAATTGGCACTTAGAGCAGGACACGGTCAGCTGCTCCCCCGGAATTGAGGAAAAGCAAGGAGAAAAGCTCCCAGCATCAGTGAAGAAGAACATTCATGTGAAGTTTAGAAAAAACTTTTGATGAGAGCGCACTTCATGGAATAATTCCTCCAAAAGTCAAACTTCTCCCATCACCCCAGACAGAATTAATCAACCAAGATATGTTTGAACTGCCGAATTTGAATCTTTAGTTTTGTACTGGAGCTACGGGCTAATGTAGCTAAGAAGTCATGAAATGCAGAAAGCCCACCAATTCTCCTCATGCAAACTGCATGCCTAAATCATCGCACTCCGGCCTCAGGGCTTACTGAGTTGCTCAGTCTGCAATAGACTTGCTTATGTGGTTTCCAACACCATATGACACACTTTTACATATTAACCTGGGCAGAACTGGAGATGATTTTCAGTCAAAATGGTCATTAAGTACAAGTAAGTTATTTGTCAGTTATATGGATGGGTAGCCTTTGACTTTTGCACAGTGTTAGGTACGTTACTAGCCTCAAAACCCAAAGGAAACTAAAGAAGCAAACTTCAGAGAAGTAGGGAGAGATAGAGAGAGTAAAAAGGAGTCAAGGAAATGGAAAACAGCAAGGGTCTGTTTTGTTTTATTGCGGTTTTGAGCTGTTTGTTGTTTTGCAGACTAAGGAATATTGTTGATGGTGTTAGTTTTAGAAGGATGAAGGTATTTAGGATGAGATTAAAAGGCTGCGCTGGCGGGTTTTGACGGCTGATGAATGAATGGACAATGGCAAGTGGCTCTGAGTCTCACGTTAATTAAATGGATGAGACAGGGGCAGCTTTCCTTGCTCTATTTGTTCTGTGCAGACGGCAGCTTCAGAAAATGGATCGCTCCATCTCATCTGCGCAGCACACGATCAGAGTTAACAAACAAAAAAGCTGCTTACGCACATGCTTTAACTGAATGTGTGTGTGTGTGTGTGTGTGTATTTGTGAGTTTTGAGTATCTCTGTGCATTAGTTATCAGACTCCATCAGTGTTGTGTTTACAATTATTGGATTGAGGGCTCCCCTGAAAGCTCAGATGACCTGAAAGCCGAGTGCATTCATTGAATCAAAAACTAGTCTTGAATATAAATGAGATTTAATATAAATTCCTTCTTTCTTTCTTTTTTTTTTTTGCCCTAATCCCCCCCACCCCCAATTCCAGTCCAGGCATCCTTTCAAACTGCCACAAACACAACATCATTGGCCAGTTCAACACACTAAGAGAACGCTAACCGCCAAATCTGTTACCTTAGCTCACAAACGCTCATGATTGCTACATTGTTAAAAAAAGAAAAGAAAAGTCAGCTAAACTTAAACTACACTGAAGTAAACATTTTAGTTTAGTCTTTTTTTTGTTTCCATCTCAGGTAAGTAATATAGAATATAAAATTTGTTTTATTTTCACACTAGTTGGAACTCTTATGCTATGTTGCAACACTCAGGTTCCTGAAGCTGCTTTGATTATTATGTTCAAAATTATTAAAACACCGTTTACTACAAGAAACATGCAGCTATATAGCCATATATTGGACACTTAGTGAAACCAACTCTGTTAGCCATAGAGGGCCTGTCTGTCTATAATCTTGATCATTAAGGCCCTGTCTTGTTATTTATCCCCATAAAGATTGTCGTTCCTTTCTTTCTGGGTCGATCTGAGGAGGACGGGTTCCCCTTTTGAGTCTTGGTTCCTCCTGAGGTTTCTTCCTCCAGCTGAGGGAGTTTTTCCTCGCCT
>JBBPCX010100311.1:0-23077 GCA_037974365.1 Hydrocynus forskahlii
CAGGTGCCTAGCAACCCCTTTAACGAGCCACTTGGTTGCAGGTGTGCTCAGGCACCTGATGACACATACACTCCTTCTCACACACACACACATACCCAGGGCTGTGACCTTGTACTCAGGGGGAGGAACTGCGTTGGGGGCGTGACCGAGGTGGCGCTGACATGACACTTAGTGTTTCCCCGGGTGGTAAAACACTCTGGCTGCTGAGGGTGTAGATCTGGGGCAGGTAGCCGCAGTGCTTGAACACCTTACCAAAACAGGTACATTCAGTTCCCTTAGGCGCATGCTCCCTTTCCAGTTTGTGCTTAATAAAGTACCTAATAAACCTTCTCACAAATATTCTCATCTCTCTAAGCCAATAGTTTGTCACCATGCAAAAGCACAAATGTCCTGATGAAGGCCTTTCTTCAAGCATACAACAGAGTATACTTACAGTTCAAGTCCTCCTCAGCGACCCTGCATGCTTCTCGATTAACAGTATGTAACCTCTTGAAGAAATCCTTTTTTATGGATTTTCTACCCCTACCATTAAGGATTATCCTATTGACTTTACCTTTTTTCTTTACTGACTTTCTTACTGACTGCTTGTTTTTCCGCCATCTTCCCACTGCCAACACTAACTTGAAGGTGACCTACAACTAATAAACACACCTACAGGAAAGGAAGCCTGCTGCTGTCCTCAGAGTAAGCTTTTGTGTCCCGCAAAACACAGCCACACTTCCAGTGATAATGTCCATTAGCTATTCACAAGTGGCAGGGTGGTGAGTGGGGCTCAGGATCACAGTGAATTCTCTAATTGAATGCGAAGCCAAAAATGGACAAAAAAGGCTGTCGAGAAGGCTGGGGATTTCGTGTATGAAGGACATCCCTATAATCTATGGTGCTCTATATATGATACACAAGGGACATAATTAATATTACTGTGAAAGGCTTTGACATTTCTTAAATCAGTCAACTGGGTGCTTTAATGCTTATCTTTCTCTCTTTCTCTCTCTCCATCTCCCTCTTTCTGTCTTTTTAATGAAGTATTTTTCAAGAGGGTCTGTCTGAAGTGCTTGATGAAGAGGGAACATCTGCTTTCAAAGGGTTTGTTCATTATTCACCAACAGAGAGAAAGAGGGAGAAATGGGAGGGAGAGAGAGAGAGAGAAAGAGACAGAGAGTGACAGACAGAGCACATACCTGAGCAAACAAAGAAATCCACTGCTCTCACCAATTAAGCAATTTTTCCAACTGTTTCGTTGCCTACAATGGATACTGGAAGCAAAGCTTTGAGATAAGAACAGTTGGACTATTGAAATGCAAGGACCTGACATCCAAAAAAAATGAGAGAGACTGGCACAAACACAAGCAGGCAGGCAGTGGATAAACTTTAAACAATGAGTACACTAAACAAAAATATCTGAGCTTTACATTGTTTGACAGCGGAGAAAAAAAGGAAAAAGTCACTACTTGAGAGAAACCGCTATCCCTTGAGTCACAGCCCGGTGCAGCTCTGATCCAGACTAATGGCATTTTGCATAATGCCATTAGTAAGCTGAAAGCATGAAATCACTGCACTCAGACCTGCTTTTGTAGACTCTGAGAAAGTGTACGGTCTGGAAAAAAGCAATGTCCTTGTAGGCCAAGTGTAGCTGTGTTTAACTTGTGGAGCTTGGAAGGAAATGTAAGGAGACTGACACAATGCAAAAAGTGAAGGAGTTAATTGTTCATGTGATACACAGAGATCTGTTAAACTGACATCTACACAACCAGTTCATGACAACAGACATAAACCTACATCAACAATTACAAAGGCTTGATCCAATAAGTATTAGTTGTCATAAATGCAGCCATAGTCCATGTTGCCATTTCACCATTTTCATTACTTTAAAGCTAAATTAGCCCCACAGTTCCAGTGGAAAAAACATAAAGAAGCTAACTTCTGCACCAAACATGTTTTACCTAACTGAATACATTTGGGTTAGTGAGAAAATCTATTGCACTAAAAAGAAAATACGTCTCAAAGCAAATGCTCTCTTTATGAAACTCACACGAGGTCAATACACGGGGAGAATGGGGTCCATCATTGCTTCACACTACGTATAACTCCACTTATCATCAGACGACAGGTCAGACAGGGTAGATGACTAAGAAGTTCTGACACAAAAGCTGGCGTGAAAACACATTTAAGAGACCATCATTCCTGTCAGACAGGCATTAAGGGAAGGCTGCCATGTATAACAAAAGTTAAAGCCATAAACAGGAGCAGGGAAGCAGACTCTGGAGCATATCAGCCTGCCCTAAACACACACCATGAGGGCTTGCAGCAGCCACTGACCTCTCCCCCTCCCCTGGGTTTTGGAAGCCCAGGCCTAATGCAACATTGAGCGTCAGCAGGTAAAATTTTAAGAGGATGAAAAACAACCTGAGTGTTCGCAAACATATGAAAGTCCCTCCCACCTCCAAGGTCACCAGTTCACCTGGGCAACCCTGATGATGAGTGAGCAGGAGAGGCAGCCAGTGCGTACTTCCATGAACTCAAGTAAAATATGTTATTCAAAATGTAATATTAAAATATAATAAGGTTCATATACATTTTTATAAATATAAAAAGGTTCAGGGTTTTTCTTGAATACCCTGTAATATGTGTAACACCCTGTAGTGTCCAAAAAAGGTTACTTTACAGATGAAGGCAAATACATTCTGAATTTGGTTAGTGTAAAAAATATTTTGGACTGTTTCTATTTGTCTGTTTCTCACAAACATTTCACATGATATAAAATGTAGCTGTTGTATTGAAATGATGCCAAAAATTAAAACAAGAAGACATACATGTCTGTTTTGGGGGAGTGATTATATTTTATGTGGATTTGTCAATGTACAGAATTTTGTTATTTTACTATATATTAGGTTAGATTTCATACATTTAATGACAAGGGAGCATCTGGCTAGGGACACCAGATGAATTTGCCTTTTGGGCTATCTCTGACCCGGTGCCAGTGATATCAAAAGCATGTTGGAATTTTATATGAAACATTTCCCCACCTCTTAAAAATTCATATTCTAACACAACACAGGTGCTTTGAAGCTGAAGTGTGATTTAGTATAATACGAATTTGGTAAAGTCATTTGTTGACGTAGAAACAAACAAAAAATACCCTGTGTAACTGTTTAATAGATCATCCAACTGAGTAATGACAGTGTAATAACAGAGATAAAAGCTACAAATAAATCTTAACTCATGATGGCATCTGCTATGCTGTTCCTCACAGTTCTTACTAAATCACCCCACAAACAGAAAAGCTTTGAACACATTGGATGCATGCTGCATGTTACACTGCAGTTCCACAGAGAATACTCTAGACCTGTTATCTTATTCAGTTTAGAATAGTCTACCCATCAAAACTGGTAAAGATCGCAAAGTCTGGCATGTAGAGAGAGAAATGGAAGTGGACCTAATGTACTTAACAGGTTTAGCCTGGCCCCGACATGTCTCTCCCTCCCTCTGTGTTCAGGTGCAAAGGTCATGTCTTCAATAACACTTTGTTTTTAAAAGAGGGCCTATGACACATTGATCGCCCTCCACTAATTCATTAAGGGAGACAGTAGGGGTATATGTGTGATGGGGGTAAGGAGGTAGAACAAAAGATTTTTTACCTCTTCTAGAAGAGCCACCCTTAACAGACACTCTGTTAGTCCACAAGGAGATAGATAGATTAGACAGATAGACAAATAGTACCAATTGAAGAAACACCCTGTACAGGTCACCAGTTCATCACAGGAGAGACAGACAAACACATTAATGCACACATTCACACTTAGTAGCTATGTAGTACCTCTAATTCTTCAGAGCACACAATTTAACAAATGCAATTTGTGAGCATATATATCTCTGAACATACGGCCATTTAAAAAAATAAGACCACTTTTCCCTTTTTTCTATTCACTGTTTGTACAATTTGTTGCAAAGTGTGTATGTAAAATGCGTAGGTTGCTATTCTTATTATTTTGTTGCAGTGTGAGCTGTGTAAAAAATAAGAAATGCCTCCATATGTTTTGTAAGTGCAATAGCATTTGTATAGCAACTATTCTATATGCTGAATTCCAGCAGCTTCACACCTGATTCAGTTTGCTGATAGGATGAAATACAGCTCAAACATGCAATCACTATGCATTTCAAATTACTATTTTAATTGTTGCAATTGTCAAATAATGTAAGATTATTGTGTAATTTAATATTTCCAAGGTATAATCAATTATTTATATGTATTATTTTTACATTTTCTCCAAACATTTTTATAGTGTCGTCAATAGTGTATAAAACAATAGTGACATGCATACTTTACACAGACACACTCCCACAAACTGCAAAAGCAATAAACAGAAAAGAAAAAATTCCATGTCTGTATTTATGTCTTATTTATTTTTATTTGACACATGAATCATTTGACACGTGAATAAGTTGAATCATTTAATTAATTAGTACTTATAAAAAGAAGTATGAGGAACTCAAACTAAAAAATTAAAATATGCAAATATATTATATACACAACAGTTTTATTATATATCATAAATGAATGAATTAGAGTAAGCCATATGTGACAGCAATTGTGCATTAGAAAAACTCATTAGCATCTTGTGATTAATTACTTTAGAGTATCAAAAGACTGATAAACATGAGCAAAAGCTCAAAAGCTGAGTTAGACCACAGTTCAGATGGCATTGAAGGTTCATTGAATAATATCTCAGTAATTGGTATTAAATATGCCCAGTCAGTTGTGGTTATTGTGTTTTTTCTATGATATCTGTCAAAAGTAAAAATGCAGCAGTATATAAAGTCCTGCTTTACTCAGGTGAAAGTAATAAACAGCCTTAGATATCTCACTATCACACACCCATTCTAACATTTTTACAAATGTTAGAATGTTTAAAAAAATTGTATTTGTGCAACTATATAATGAACTAGCCAGGAGTTGCCAAGCTGACTCATTGGCTGTCTTTCTAGGTATCTTCTTTACTGACACGAAATTATAATCTGCCATTTTCAGCCTCCAGGCAAAACTTGATACTTCACTTGATACTGTGAAAATATAAGCCAAAAACCCTTGTTTTGCAGACATAGCCTGTGACACTGTCACGTCTGGTCCGTTTCTGTCACGCCCCCAGTGGAGCCCGTCTCCTGAGTTTTAACAGTACGCAACCCTGGGCACGTCTGGATGACATCACCGTTTATTGTGTGTGTAGTGGTTTGGTGCCTAGTCAACCCAGGTGTTAGCACTGAGCCTTGTTAGTTCATTAGCAGGGTTGCTAGGTACCTGACAACATGTCCACCTGTCTTAGACTTAGTTTTAGTGTGTCTTGTCATCGAGCTTATTGTCTGCATCGTGTGCTTGGTTGCCTGGGTACATGTCTCCAGTTAAAGCCCAGCTGATCCGGAGGATCAATGCGTGGTCACTCAGCTCCAACCTTCAGTGCAACTCGGGTTTGTAAGGAAACAGTATTGTGTGTCACCTTCTGTGTCTGTGCCCTGTTAACCATTATTGGTTCCAAA
Organism: Hydrocynus forskahlii; assembly: GCA_037974365.1. NCBI lineage: Eukaryota > Metazoa > Chordata > Actinopteri > Characiformes > Alestidae > Hydrocynus > Hydrocynus forskahlii. The sequence goes on from JBBPCX010100311.1 coordinate 5,533, forward strand.
TTACCTCAGTGTCTGTGCTCGCTACTCCAGTCAGCTTTCCAAGTGGCAGTTGGAGGGCTCCTCGACTACAGCTACTTACTGCAGTAGCTGGTAGCCCTTTGGAGTGAGGGACGGAGTGTTAGCCGTCCCCACTAGCGGCCATTATAGTGGGACTATTGGACACAGAAACTCTCGTAGCTTGGCAAGGTGGCCGAGTCTTCCTTTGGGTGACCTAAGTGAAGGTCCACCTGGAACAACTCTATAGTAGTAGTGACTGAAGTTTGGTTTTGTTTGGAGCTCAGCAAGCTCATTTGTGTTTAGTTGGCATTAAAAACTTCTTTACTCATTCATACAGATCCTGCAAGTCTGTCCTTTCTAAAAGCCTGACATGACAGATGACCACACCCAAAACCGGGACGCAGCGCCCATTCCCCTCCCATGCAACGAGGAGTTACTACAGCAACAAGTGGCGGTGGAGCATTCTCTGCTGGATCAACTGGTGACTGTAGGACACGCATATAAAAACACTGCGACATGCACCGCTACCAGAGCGATACGGGGGGACCCAACTGCTTGCAGGAACTTTATGTTGGCTTGTGAGTTATATTTTACTGAATGTCCAGAGGTGACGTCAGCACAAAAGGTTTCAGTGATGACTCAGCGCCTTACAGGGCAAGCTCAGGACTGGGCTACGGCCCTTTGGGGATAGGGGAGAACAGTCATACCAGAATACACAGAGTTTGTGTTTGACTACCCAGATCAGGGGAGATCCAGCAGTACCCGGCTGTTACAGCTGAGGCAAGGGGGCAACAAGGCAGCGGAATATTCAGCTTTCTCATTCAGCTTCAGAATATTCCGTGCTGACTGTGGCTGGAACGAAGCCGTGCTCCTGGCCGTGTACAGAGAGGGACTGAATCTGGCACTCCAGCTGGAGCTAGCGTGCTGGGATGAAGGAATATTGCTGGACCAGCTTGTCTCGCTAGCCATCAGGCTAGACCAGCACCTGAGGGCAAGGACTCCATCCCCCAGCACAAAGACCCTGAAACCAAGTATCAGCAGCTTCCCAGCGACGGTGCCTGTGCAGGTGGAGAGTCAGCCAGAACCAACAGAGGTGGCCAATACCAAACTCACCCCAGAAGAACAGAGATGCCAATGACAGGAGTGCCTCTGCCTGTACTGTGGAGGCAGTGGGCACTTTGTGGCAATGTGTCCACTCATCCACCCAAAGGTCACAGCTCCTCCATTGACTTTCTCACTGACTACTGCACCGGTCACACAATCAATCACACAATCATATCAATAACCAGTTTGTGTTTGTCTCTGCTTTGATAGATTCCAGATCAGCTGCATTGACTATCATGGGCTCAATGCTATTACTATGAAATGCACCCACTTCACTTATCCCCCTCGCCATCGAGCAGCTCCGTGGGACGAGTATTTTTTCAAAGCTCGACCTCCGGAGCAAATACAACCTTGTGCACATTAGGGCAGGTGACAAATGAAAGACAGCTTTAAGCACTGTTTCCGGCCATTAGCAGTTTTCGGTAATGGCGAACAGCTTGGCAAATGCTCCATCATGTTTTCAAGCATTCATGAACAATGTTTTCAGAGACCTATTACAGTGTTTTGTGATAGTCAATCTAGACGACATGTTGTTATACTCCATGAATTCAGAAACTCATTTAGAGCATGTCCATATGGTCCTTCGTCGCCTGCTCAAACACGGGTTGCATGTCAAGGCCAAGAAATGTTCCATGTCAGCGAACTCTCATTTCTTGGTTATCGTATAGGCCCAGGGGGTTGAGATGGACCAGGAAAAGGTCAGAGCAGTGACCGAGTAGCCTGAGCTCATGACAGTTAAGGAGTTGCAAAAATGTATGGGCTTTGCCAACTTCTATTGCAGGTTAACTCGAGACTTTAGTTCTGTGATAGCACCACTAACTGACCTCCGCAAGGGCGGTCTTTGAAAGAATCAAGTCCTTATTTACAACTGCACCAGTGTTGAAGTTGCCAGACCCTTCAAAGCCATTTGTAGTGGAGGTAGAAGCCTCTGAGGTCAGATCGGGTGTGGTGCTATCAGAAAACTATGGTACTCCCAAACTACACCCGTGCACCTTCTTCTCGAAGAAACTGACTGACACAGAGAGAAAACCATGAGCTGCTGGTGATCAAAGCGGCATTGGAGGAGTGGCGTCACTAGTTGGAGGGGGCTAGACACCCTTTTGTGGCGTACACTGACCACAACAACTTCTCCAGGGGACAAAATGTTTGTACCAGAGACACTATAAGATTACGTGATAAGATGGGCGCATAACACTCCTGCGACAAGGAATCTAGGGGTCCATCGAACTGTAGAGGTGCTCCATCGTAAGTACTGGTGGCCGTCAATACGGGCAGACGTGGAAAGGATGGTAAACTCCTGTTCAGTCTGCGCCGTGTCCAAGACCACCCGTCAGTCGCCTGCCAGGAAATTAATGCCTGTCACTTGCCAAAGAGGCTGTGGTCGCAAATTGTGTTGTTTTTGGAAGATCCATATCTCAGTAAAAACCTTTTCTATGCATTTTCTTTACATTTATTTGTCTTAATCCAGGTCATGAAAGTGCACACAATTCACATTTTGCTTTTTACATAATGGAAAATGATCACTCTCATCTTAAATTATTGTGATTTGTTCAAATATCTGCTCAAATTGGTCAGACAACTATGTAATAACTGTGACAACAAATAAGAAAATATACACAAATATACAAATTATTCAATCACAATACGAATTATGTTAGTCACAATATACAATTCTTCGCAGCCATGGACCACTGAATGAAGACAAGAACTTTCAGCTGTATTTTGCAACCTTTTCATTTTTCTTTTTTTTTTTTCGTCATACAAAAACACTGTATAGCAGTGTTTCATGCAGCAATCTTCACTATTTGAGTAGTTTTACCCTACACCACGGTACTGGCAAAGCAAATTTTCACAAGCATGAAAACTGAAGCATGAAAGACATTCTAGACGCATATTATTTACATATTATTTTGTTTTACAGTGAAAATGTTTTTGTTTCTTTAATATTAACAGTGAACTCTTCAAAATCACAAAACTTAATTAATATTTATGAATACTTAGAAAACTCCATAGTGGTGATTTTTGAATACACCATTTCTGCGCTTTCATGTGGACAAGAAAAACTAAATTTTGAAAAACTGATAGTTTCGTGTCATACTCTGCGCCACTCACATGACGTCACAGTATGCGCCATGTTTACACTGGGTTTTCATCTACAAAGCCCGACATGTACAAAGTACTACTTGACCTCATTAGAAGTGTTGGCATGTTTATTCTCATGCACGGAGTTACTGTCCATCCAGTATGAAGGACATAGACATCAGAGTCAGCTTCGGATGCCCGAAGCTGTGCCCGCACTCTCTGGTAATGACGTCCCCCCTCCAAGGCTTCTGATTGGTCACCGATGCTATATGGTTTAAGGTTATTAATTCACATTCAATTATTCATCATCATCTGCTGCCCTGGAATCATTTTGACAGCATTTTTTGCGATTGTGTGTGGACAGATATTTTTTTAAATGTGCTCTCGTGTAAGCAATTTTTTTAAAAACAAAAACAGAAAATCTCCATTTTCAGAAATACCCATGTACATGTGGACATGGCCTTATTCCACAGAATTCCCTATAAGGAGGTGGTATACAATGGCCTTGAATGTGACTCAGCCAATTAGATTTTAGTACTGGAATTATCCATTGTACAAAACAGTTTCAAGTTATCGACAGGGTATCAAACAATTTTACATCTACCACTGTCATTACGTCACTTCACGTGGTTACGTTCCAAGATCACCTGCGAATTGCAAATTGTGAATTTGTGATGTGGTAAAAATACCTATAATGCCTATTTATATAGTGCATATACCCCAAACCTACATATACCCCAGAGATGCTCCCAAAACACTTTAATTTCATTTTAAACTCAGCTTAATACATCACCCTTAAAAAATGTAAAGGTAGTATATACATGCTGTACAGTGTACACTGAACTGCTGTCTCTCCCGCACTGCTAGAATTTAAATACTGATGTTACCCCTATATGCTGTACTTTAATTCATGCAAACGCATTTTCTTTGGTATAAGCAGGGTAAATACAGCAATAATATAATAGAATTTACAGTAATAAAAATACAGGGCTTTCAGAAGAACAAAATGAAAAACACAAGAACACTCGAGATAGTTACAGAGATGTCACAGGGCAGCACTCAATATACGGTTGCTTTGTGTTCCCTTGACAGTACTAAAAATGTATGCAGTTATATTTTATATGGAAATTTAGCTGAATTCACATTAATAATTATGTTACAAAATTAGTACATTATATTTTTCTTAATTTTGCACTAAAGTGAAAAATTATATATTGCCACGAAAAAAGCAAAAAAGGCTGCGAACTCTGAACTGCAACTTCGTGAGGGAACACCGTATAGTCTTTTGTCCAGTCTTTCATCTACTTTGTCCTTTGTGGTCCTTTGTAATTTATTCAACTCTTGCTTATTTAGGCTTTAGTTTGAGGTTTTGTCATTCTCTTGGCATTCAAGTATTTGTGGTGTAAATAACCTGAGCCTCACCTATCTTTGAAATGGTGTGCATTTGATAAAGAAATACTGACAACATTCCTGTAATGCTAATCTGTTAAGCAGGTGGCTAGGTATGTTTTCCTGCTACAATCCCACCATCTTCAACTGTACCAGCACAGCAATAAAAAGTTATAGCATCATAAAGGCAGACTTTATGTGCATCCTACACCAGTTAATGCTGCCTGTATTATGCATGGGCTGTTATCAGTAATCAGCAAGCAAATACTTACACAGGAAGAGCGAGAGCGAGAGAGAGACTGCACATCTCTGTTAAACCTGTCTACCAATCAACACCGAGCATGTCATGAAATGCTGCTGCATTTTCTCTTCTAGGTAATGAACTCAGACATGTACAGCCCTGGCTGTAAAAAGATGATTTCTGTTTTCTAGCCACAGGGAATACAGGAAACAAGGACTGTGCTCAGTTATCTCATGTGGTCATGTTGCTTTTAGTGCCAACAACTGCAATCATAGCATGGCACTGATTTCTGGTCCATGCAGGAAATGGATTCAAAATGGAGCAGACTGTAAACTTTCAGTGCATACCGAATTTGTGTTCTTAGATGAAAGAGATACTTTTTTCACAATTCTGTGAAATGCAGACTCAAAAGTGTCACTGTAGTGAGTGAGGGTTGAGGCAAACAGGATGCAAGTCTGAGAACCACAAACATTTACAAGGTGTTTTGGGTTGAACAAAACCAAAAACACAGAAAACTCACAGGGAAAATTAACCAAGAACAATACAAAAAGGCAAGACATAATCATGAGAGACTAGGAAATTAAAGACAGGGTATTTAATGGTAAAATAAAAAGAACAGTGTGAAAATGTAGAATCACAGGGTGAGAATCTACCAACACAGACTGAAACACAGGGGGTGTTTATATTAATTAGGGAAACAAGAACACCTGCACAGGGGGGTGAGACAGGAACAAAACACAGGTGAGCAGGATAACAAGGGGGTGGGGCTAAGACCAAAACAATAACAGACTCAAAGGGATACAACACCACATGGTTAGGTAAACTAAGGCACATGGAGAATGTAAACAACAACAACATATACAAGAAAACAGGGGGAACAGACAAAACCAAGAAAGAGGGAAAAACACAAGGAGAATGTTAGTCACTACAGAAAATGTAAATTTCTTAGTAATTTCTTACTATTTAATTAGGTACTCAACTGTTACATTACATTTAAACAACTCCTAGAACTTCTAAGGATTCTAAAGTACCTTCCAACGTAAGGATTTACCATTTCCCTTAAACTCTATCAGAAAACAGACCTCAGTGGACAACTTTAATCCTGTGAAGCAATACATCAAATCCCCCATTCAGGTCTATCGTAAGGCTGCAAAACACTCCAGCACTGCGAGCATCTTGACCCTTTTGAAAATGAAACAAAAGTGATTGAGAGGGAAACACATTAACCCTGGGTGATTGATAGAGTCGTATTTAAGAAGATTCAATTTCAGATCAGTCCTTCCGAGGGATAGATCCTTTCTCCATGACCAAGCATATGGTGGAAACAACAAGAGAAATCCCTAAACTGAAGACTATCTCCCACTCTGTTGCAGCAGGCAGAGAGTTATAGAGTTCTTGTCTTAAATGTGGTGTTATCAGCTTTCTCAGGAAATTCCTCTCGCCCTGTGGGGGAATAAAAGACACTGTTGAGTCAGGCTAGGAGGAACTGATCCACGGCCATCTCTTCTCACCTGGCACTGCTGTGATGAGATCTCATCCGCCCTTTAGAGTGATAAGCCCTATCTGCATAGACCAGATGGGCCTCCATCATTCCACCACAATGAAAGGGCCACACTAGAAGAGCACCATTTATACCTTCACACACAACTCTTCATCAAATAAGGACACCACCAAAGATATTCATCCAGGTGATGTTTGAACTGCAGGCAGTCTTGTCAGTTTTTTAGTTGTACCTACACTACATGGACAAAAGTATGTGGACATTCCTTTTAGATATTTCAGTCGCACTCATTGCTAAGGGCACAGTATCAAGCATGTCACCATTTTATTATCCTTTGTCAATGGCAGTAGAATGAGCTGTATTGAAGATTTCAGGGACCTTCAGTGTCATAAAGTGCCACCTTCCCAACAAGTCAGTTCATTAAATGTCTGCTCTGCTAGAACTGCCTATGGTAGTAAGTCATACATGGTCACAAAACAGGACAACTGAGTATGGAAACACATGCAAAACTCATTTGTTCTTGGTTTCGACATTCCAAACTAGAACTGCGAGCTCCAGTTCCAGTGCCCCTGGAAGCAATGTCAGCACAAGAACTGTTTCAAGAACTGGATTTTTACAACATAGCAGTCACCACACAAGCCAAAGATCACGATATAAAACGTCAAGCATTGGTAAGATGGCCTATAATACATTGTTATTGAACTCTAGAGTAGTGGAAATGTGTTCAGCTTAAATAAGGTACTTTCCTGTTTTGGTGGGACAATACCCTAGTGCACAAAGCTATTCTCTAGCTCTCCATCAGTGGTAGATTTTTGGGGAATATTCTCCATCTACTATTAAGGGCTGTTAATCATAGTAACACTGCACTGCCTGATGCACATTCTACAATACTACATTTACATCAGCATCACTGCTGTACTCAAAATATTCCATCATCCAAACAATATATGGTCTTATGGTGGTTCCTTTCCATTGATGAATGGGCAAGTGCACAAAGTGCACCTACATGGTAGGTGTATCAGACAAAGTGGTTAACAAATAAAAAGTAGTTGTGCCTACTAAAATAGAATAGGGTGAATGTGGCATTGGTAGCCAGATGGAGCTGGTCGGAGATTACCAAGATGAAAGGTGAAAGAGCACACCTTTGTTTATTGTTCTCTTACCCAGCTTTAACAGCTCATGGCATGGCTGGCTTTATTAAACTGGACTTTGAGCATGCACTGAGAGCCAGTAAAACTTTCCTTACCATCGGACAGGGATCCATTCAGTACAGACGCTGGCCAAATTATTGCAACATAATAGCCCCACCAGAGCAGCTGGCCATGCTGTGTCAGGGGGTTAAATGAGGAGGTTTAATACTTTAATCAAGTTTAATCTCTGGATGAAGAAAGAGCTCTTCCTCAGCTAGAGTTTGCATAGTCGAATTAGGTAATGTTAAGAAAAAGCTGCATGTGGTGGAAAAAGCCATGGATGTCTGCTCTTTCTTTGTTTCTTTTTTGGTCTTGTTTTCTTCTCCATCAAGATCTGAGTAGGTTCACCAGGAAGTCATCCACTGACTGAACTAAGACAAGACAAAAAGTATTTTACAATAATCCAACATTCACACCATTCCAAGCAGCTAATGGAAATGACGAAAATGTAACAAAGATTCTGCCTGAAGGTTATCTCTCGAATTAAGAAATCTAACATGTTACTAAATTCATTTACACGTATGGGAGGATGGAAAATGTGCCATTTAGAGGCCTTCACTGGCTTTTATTCTAGAGAGAATGAGTGCCCTCAACCATGTATTCTGCTTAAACAAGAAACAATGGGGATTCATCAACACCTGCGAGCGAATCATGATGAATTCATCGTCTGGCTGCTTCTAAAAATAGAAAAAAGTACTCTGGAGCATATTTGGGTTAGTAAACTATACTCATTCTGCAGGGTCATGATCTCATTCACAGAGGTGGAAAATACTTAAGCAACTGTATTTTTTGTATTACTTTGGAAGATTTCGAATTACGAAATACATGTACTTTACTTAATTAGATTTCCAAGAGAAAAAATGACATTTTACTCCTTTCACTGAGCCCTTTCAAATACATGTTATAAAACTAATTTCCCTGGCTAATCAGTTTAGTTCAAGCATGTTTTTGTTAAATGTTTGATTGAATTCATACTTTCATTCAGCTGCCCAAAACCACACCACATTTGTGACCCTCATTGCTGAGGAACATGTGTGCCGTGTGTAACTGTAGGATGGAAACCGAGGGATAATGATGTACAATATAATGAGTACAGTAAATAATTATGACACTATGTATGCATGCCAAGTTAATTTAGGTATTTAAGTGCATCTGAATTTTAGGAACATTAAAGACAATGTTTCAAAGGGACAAGACGAGCCTAGCCATGGTTATTCAGTGTATCTAACATGGTACTTTTTCACCCCTGCATACATTTTGTTTCTACATTACTAAAAAGGAACTTTTCAGTGAATATCACCATCATCATCTTCAAAAACTGCCTTAAGACTCATCTGTTCAGAGAGCATCTCCTCTCCGATCTTCTTACACTACTCTTACATAAATTTAGTACTTAATATTTGCCTCTGGTTCTCACACTGTCCTGAAACTTGACTCTGTCCTCATATTGTTAGTCGCTTGGGATAAAAGCATCTGCCAAATGATTGTAATAATAATAATCATCATCATCAGGCTCAGAACCTTGTATTGCTGTCTTCAGCTGTGAATTTAAGTTCCTCTGGCTGATTGCAATACTCTGTGCTTGCGTGTTAAGACGTGTTACTTTTTTGTAAGAACATGACTATAATTATGATTTAGTAACACTGCCCCAAGATGTCAGCTAAACATTTGTTCCTGTTTTAGTATATATGTTTTCACGGTATAATAAAACAACAGGTATTGAGTTTCATTCAGATTTTTCATTTTTGTTTAATGTCAGACAAAACCTGTTTAGAAGGTCTGAAGTTTCACCTAATCTAATTATACAAACATTAATATAAACGGAGTATTACTTTAGATTTCATTTAATTAGAAACTGGAAGAAAAGAATGCCAGCTATCTTTTGGGATGAAATTATGATTACCGTTGTGCACTGTGATGCATTCCCTAAAATGACTAGGGGTTTTGTTTGTTTTTTTGTTTTTTTTTGTTCATTTTACAGTCCAAAGGCTAGGCATCAGTCCAGAGCCATTATCTATTACAAGATAAGATAAGATAAGATAAGGTAAGATAAGATAAGATAAGATAACAGGGCTTTATAATTGTTCTAATATCCACACATATTTCTTCTGTAATGAATCTTTTTTAGAACTGTAACAGCGTTGTGACTCTTCAGGCCCAAAAGTGAAAAAGATGGATGAACTGTTCTGCATTCTTCTGACTTGACCTGACATGATGAGTTAACGGATAAATGGATAGATAGCTGGTTGACAGATAAACAGACAGGCTGGCATAAAGACTTAGCTAGTGGTCTTTGTACCAAATGATTTGAGCTTCTTGGTTACCTTGGAACTTTAATTTGAAATTTTGTCTTTAGAACTGATATTTAGTTGGTCATGTTTACGGCTATTTTGTGGTAACAACTGCATTACCCGTTGTACAGACTCTCTTCTCGTCCACCATCTGGCAAACGGTATATGACTTGATAAGCCATAACCTACACTTAATCAGTGTGGTTCTATGCTGCTAACTGTCTCTGATGCAATAACAACATATGTTCCAGTGCCCCAAATATGCTCCCAAAACACTTTAATTTCATTTTAAACTCAGTTTAGTACATTACCCTTAACAAAAATATAAAGGTAAGCCCATACAGACTATACTGTAAGTCATGCACGGGCATTTTCTTTGGTATGTGCTGTCGTTTTCTTTGGTATGAACAAGTAAATACAGTAATAAATTAGTGCAATTTTTAGTAATAAAAATACAGTAAAATGTAGGGGTAATCACCAATAATTTTTACAGTTCAATAATTTACTGTTCATCAGCCGCATGTCTTATTAAAGCAGACATTGGACGGTGACTGAGCTCAACAGCCTCTTTTGATTTCATTTACAGTAATAAAACTACTGGACTTTAAGAAGAACAACACGAAAAACAAGAGAAACACTCAAGATGAGTCAGGGGTGGACTGGCAGTCTGTGCGTTCTGGAAAAGAATGGCTGTTCGATGCACGGGGGCCATCAGCCTGTCTTTCTCAGCCAAGATGCAGACCTCTCCCAGCTGGTGAAGAAAGTACAGGCTGTTTTTTAGTCCCAGTCTGCCCCTGCTCTGAGAACAGCATATTTAACCATCCTTTGTGTCCTCAAGACAGTACAAAAACATTTATACAGTTATATTTTATATGGAAAAGTAGCTGAATTTACGTTCATATTTATGTTACAAAATCAGTACATTTTTCTTAATAATTTAAAATACATATTGCCACGAAAAAAGCAAAAAACAAAAATGTGGAGAGTATTTGCAGGTTCTGCATTATTGTGGCGATTTCCACATAAATCTATCAGTTATGTTCTCAGAAAATATCCGCGTGTAACTGAATCCGCGACTAAAACCGGGGTATTAGTGTATATTTAGTATATATACACATGCTCAAGAAGGCCCATGTACAGCCATGCCAGTGAACATCTAAATGATTCAGAGAATCATTTGGCACCAGCTCAACCCGCCAAGTTAGGAGGAAGAGAAATGCTGAGTATGACCTGAAGAACACCATCCCCACAGGCAAGAATCAAGAATGGAGGTGGAAACATTATGCTTGGGGATGTTTTTCTTCTAAGAGTACAAGATGACTTCACCGCACTGAGGGGCCAAATGATGGGGCCATGTATCATAAACTCTTGGACGAGAACCTCCTTCCCTCAGCCAGAACACTGAAGATGGGTTGTGGATGGGTCTTCCAGCATGACAATGACCCAAAACGTGCTGCCAAGGTAGCAAAGGAGAGGCTAAAGAAAAAGCACATTAAGGTCATGGAGTGGCCTAGCCAGTCTGCAGACCTCAGTCCTATAGAAAATCTGTGGAGGGAGCTGAAGCTTCGAGTTGTCAAGCAGCAGACAACAAACCTAAAGGATTTAGAGAGTTTCCAAAATCCCTCCTGAGATTTGTGCAAACCTGGTGACCGACTACAAGAAATGTCTACTGCTGTGCTTGCCAACAATATACTGTCCACTCCTCTACACGTCTCGGACCATCATCTTCTATCTTTCAAATTTCCTCTTCAGACTCGTCAACCATGTGTAACACTTAAGACTAGCCACAAATATATCCTCTGCATCTCTGCCCTCTCTCTCCTCCTCTATTCTTTCTTCCTATCTTTCCCTAACTCCACTAACCTCTGTCCATCTTCAGTTGAATCAGACACCAATGACCTTCTCTCATCTCTCCACAGTTCAATTAATCTACTCTGCCCCTTGTCTTCCAGAACATAGCCCATCTCTCCCCCAGCTCCATGGCTGTCTGAGGTCCTGCAAAGTAACTGAAGGGAACTGAGAGCAACCGATAGAAGATGGAGGAAAATGCTTAGTGACAGCAACATTATCAGTTATGGTTCTCTTTTATCCAAATTTGCTACTGAATTAACTTATGCAAAGTCTTCCTTCTACAGAATGTAGCCCAGTGCTATATGTTTTGTAAATATGTTAGTATTTGTTTCTTAAGGCCTGTATTTTGTTTTAAATGTGAATATGTATGTATGTATATAGTTATTGTGTAAAAGATGTTTCATGTTTTTGTTCACTTCAGTGGCAGGAGATGTGAAAACCTCGAGAAGGGTGTTTTACCTAGAAACTGCCACGAAGTGAACAATGACAGAATGACAGAAGAATGACAGAATTACTGGGGGGGCGTGGTTCTAGGGAAAAGAGAAGCGATGTTGGTGCAGAGCAGACGGCTTGTCTGAGCTCGCGGTAGAGAAATCTGAAATTCACATGGGTATTATCCATATCTAGGCTTTAGAAATGGAGTTTAACTAGTATAAGTAGTCAGACTGACAACTGACATACTAGCGAGTGTGTACGTGATGTTGGGCTGTATCTAAGTCGACGAGAGAGCCCGCCCCGACGACGCCGAGCCGCCATATTGATATTTTGGGCAGAAAACTCATCTAACAGCATCCTCCGTGAAAAGGGACTTGGACTGAGTTCGCGGGATGACAGAGAATTCACCGTCCACCTGGACAAGTTGGATGGACCAGGGATTCAGTGCTAGCGCGACTCTACGAGCCCTTTTTCCCATCTGAACTCCAGACAACTCACAACGTGCTCCGGTTTTGCTCTCGGAGAGAAGCGGCCATTTGGTGTGGGTTTCACCGCACTGTTAATAGGTCTGCAACGAGGGTTTGGGGAACAGTTTAGTTTATTTTGCCGACATAGGACTTTTCATTTATAGTAAACGTGTAATCTGATGTTTGAACTGTGTTTTATGTGACTTTAATTTTCTGTGTGTGAAATGTGTTATACAGTAATAACTCTTGGTTTTATTTTACTCCTTGTAGTGGAAATTCTCATTCATTTAAGTGATGTCATTGGTTTATTAGAGCATAAGGTACTAGAGCATAGTCTAAACCCCTTATAGATAACTACATATATTGAGTAATCGCTAAATTATAAGAGCTCAGGGCGGCCCATAGAGAGATTAAAAGTAAATTCTATGTTGTATGCCCATAACTCGGACACAGGGGTGCTACAGAACCAAGTTTGAAGAATGTGCCTCCAACCCTCGCAAGCTCTTTGCCACCTTTTCGTCACTTCTTAAATCTCCATCTCTCCCTGTTTTTCTAGCTCTCTCACCAGAAGACTTTGCCGTGTTCTTCGATGAGAAGATGGATGACATTAGTAGATCCTTCCTGCCAATCATCAACATGAGACCAGCCAGTACTGCCCAGTTTCTTGGCTTCTCATCTCTCTCTCTTGAGGATGTGTCATTGCTCCTGATGTCCAGCAAACCCGCCACATCTCTGCTCGACCCTATCCTGTCGAGCACGCTCCAGGGCCCAGTTGTTCAAACTATTTAATCTGGATAAAATTGACCTGGATTTTGAAATCCCTTGTTTTGCTATCCGGGATCCATTTTACTTTTATGCTGTTTTTTCAAAGCAACACTAGATTCGATCACTGTTATCCTAATACATAATTTTCAGGATTACCAAATCCGGTTTACTAGTGCTTTAAATCGAACCCACAGTGTAGCCTACAGGCTATGTAAAGGACAACAGGCAGACCAAAAATACCAGTTGCCAAATGGCTATCATGTGTTTTAATTGGAAGAAACAGAAAACACCACAATAAACATTTTCCATTTCATTTTTAAGCAGCCAGCTTCCATTTCTGTCTCACAAGAATGAATAAATTAAAGGCTGAAACAAAAATAATAATTTCCCCACATATGCACTGTGGTTATTTTTAATCATTTTACCAAAAATAATGTCAAACCATTCATGAAATTAGGGACATTTACAGTTCTTCATTGGTACAGAGACCCTGCTCTTTTAAACTCTGCTTTTAGGTGTCTTAGGATTTCCATTCTGACTTTAGTATGTTGTAGTTGGGTAAGGAGGATGTGTTCCTTTGCCAGATGAATCTACAATTCTGCTCTCTCAGTTTCTCATTTAAGAAGCGACTCATAGGTGTCACCATCCAGGTTTGGAGAATGCTTACAACTGATCGCTTAAATGGAGTCCTGAAGAGGATCTTTGCATGCCTTAACTACTTGCAGGTAGAACCCAAAGTGGCATGCAATATAATACTAGCCTGTATTGTCTTGCATAACATTGCCACCAGGCATAATGTTCCTTTTGATGACGTATATGATAGACCTGAGTCTGATGAAGAGCAACCAGAGCAACCTCCAACGTTCGGTCCAAATGAGGGCCAGACTGGACGAGTGATCAGGGATGCAATTGTGAGAAATTAACAACTGGCCATGTTCCATCTGCTTTCAAATCCACAGTGGCCACACCAATTCTGAAGAAACCCACGCTGGACTCCTCAGATATCAACAACTACAGATTAGCATCTCTTCTCTCCTTCCTTTTCAATGCCCTGGAATGTGCGGTATATAACCAATTCACCATCTTTCTTTCTCAAAACAGGCTTCAAGACGCCTCAACAGCAGCTAGATCAGGCAACCTGTCTTCTGCTCTGATTCTTCTTGACCTTTCTGTAACCTTCGACATGGTTAACCTTCAGATTCTCCTGCCTACTCTCTCCAGCCTTGGGATATCAGGCACAGCCTGACAATGGTTTGCTTCCTACCTTGATGACTGGAGGTACCAGGTAGCATGGCTCCCAGTCTACCCAGCGAAGATTGTCCACTGGTGTTCCACAAGGCTCGGTCCTTGGACCGTTTCTTTTTACTCTATATACTGGTTCTCTTGGGGATATAATAGCCTCACATGGCTTTTAATACCACTTTTATGCAGATGACACTCAACTTCTCTCTTTCCCCTCCAGTGATGATCAGGTTGCGACCCGCATCTCAGACTGTCTGGCTGACATTTCCTGTTGGATGATGGCCCACCACCTCAAGCTGAATCCCAGCAAAACTTCTTTTCATCAAAGGGAGTCCATCACCAAGCCACAACCTCACAATTTCTTTTTGTCCCCTCAAAGAAGGTAAGAAATCTTGGTGTCATGCTAGATGAAAAACTGTCATGCTTGTCGCACATTGACCACCTCCCCAGGACATGCAGATACCTTATTTACATTAGAATAATCCAACCCTTTATCACCACTGAAGCTATGCAGTTACTTGTCTCTAGTCATCGCTAAACTGGACTACTGCAACTCTCTAGTGGCTGGACTTCCACTGAAGGTAACGAGACCATATAGCTGCGAGGTTAGTCTTCAATGTTCCTAAATTCTCACACACTACGCCTCTACTATGGAACCTTCACTGGCTCCCTGTTCAAAACCTTAACACTTGCCTACAAGGACAAGAATGGACTTGCATCTCCTTACTTATCAGCACTTATCAAGCAGCATGTCACTTCTTGTCCTCTCAGAGCTTCAGGCACTGCTCATCTTGAACCTCTGTTACTCAAAAGAAGAGGAAGACAAGCATCAAGTCTCTATTCCGTCTTGGCCCCCCAGTGTTGGAACGAACTCCCTCTTGCAATCAGGTCTGCGGAGTCGCTCGCTGTCTTCAAGCATTGTCTGAAGACCCACCTCTTCAAGGAGCACCTTGGTTACTAACCAGTCCTCTCATTTATCTCTTACACATAATTTTCTTTATATTTAA
This sequence comes from Hydrocynus forskahlii, assembly GCA_037974365.1. NCBI lineage: Eukaryota > Metazoa > Chordata > Actinopteri > Characiformes > Alestidae > Hydrocynus > Hydrocynus forskahlii. The sequence continues at coordinate 21,095 of JBBPCX010100311.1, forward strand.
AAAAAAAAAAACTTGGGCCCTTACCCTCTGTTTGTCCTTCCTCGTGTTAACCTCTGACTTTTTTCTTTTGACAGGGTTTGTTAAGGTGTGTAACTTAGCGGGCAGTAACTTGGTAAAAAGCAGGTTTTTTTAGTTTTAGTTTTTAGATTTTAGTGTAGCTTTACAGGTATGAAGAACAGACGTAAGCTACTTAAGCACTGATGGATGTTGTTCTGGATAAGAGCGTCTGCTAAATGCCATAAACGTAAACAAACAAGCCCAGTACTAAGTCATGTTTTGCTTGGGTATCAAATACTTATTTCACTCTGTGAAATGCAAATCAATTTATAAATTTTATGTAACATGTTTTTGCTTGATTTTTGGTTGATATTCTGTCTCTTTCCATAAAAATGAAACTACCGCATAAATTAGAGACTGTAAATTTTTTTCTAAGTCTGCAAACTTACAAATTCAGCAGGGAATCAAATATATATATAGTAGTCGCAGTTGCAGTCCATCGCAGATTTTTTCGAACCTCCAACCTCTGAGTACAGCTGACTGTGACGTCTGGGCCTTGTGGGTCACGTGGCGGTTACGAAGGCAATCAGACACCTGAACGGAATGAACCTCGCTGCTCAGTGCCACCCCCAACATAAACAACCAACACGAGGACGAGGGGGCGTGGCACACGAGGCCCGGATGTCACAGTCAGCTGTACTCAGAGGAAGGAGGTTTGAAAGTTGCCAATCCGAGGATTTATTTATTTCTCCTTGCTGCTGATTGGCTGCAGCCCTGTAGTTCTCGTGTTCTCGTATTTTTAACTGTGTTCTTCTTAAAGCTCTGTATTTTTATTACTGTAAATTAAATGAATTTATTCCTGTTTTTACCCTGCTTATACCAAAGAAAATGACAGTGCATACCAAAGAAAACGCGTGTGCATGAATTACAGTGCAGTCTATACAGGGGTACCATCGGTATTTACATTCTAGCACTGCGGGAGTTCAGTGTTAACTGTACAGTACAAATACGGGTTTACCTTTACATTTTCTTTAAGGCTAATGAGTTTAAAATGAGTTTAAAATTAAAATGTTTTGGGAGTATATGTGGGGGCATATTTAGGGGTTTTTTTTAACCACAACAACGCGTTTTTTCACTGTACGCGGGTGCGCTTGGAACGAAAACCCCGCGAAATGCGGGGGGTTACTGTCTATATATATATTGCAATGCTTTTCATTCTGGAAGGTTTATATTTATTGTCTGATTACTGTATTGTCTCAGATTCACATCACACAATGGTCACATCGCTATATTGTCTACTCATTGTAAATTTTCTGTCATCCCCTGCACTTTGCTAAATGCTGCTAACTGCCTTCTGTGCAACAATTATACATGGTGCAATACTAATCATTCTGGAAAAAAATTACATAGCGTCCACACTATACTGTTCCAAACACTACCATTACAATTGTGTATTTATTGTGTTGTCTACTGTCTATATTGTAACTTGCACTCTGTTGAACTTCACTATATGTTGAACTGTGGTCCATGGAGAAACACTGTCTTATCATGCTATGGACGTGTACACAGCTGCTGATAACAATAACATTACCTTGAAGCTTGGACCTTTAACCAATACCAGATACTAAATTTCAAGTTGTAGCATACCATGGGCCAACAGGCATGCTTGCTACAAAATCTAGACTGCTAATTGGCTGTCACTCACATTTCATATGCAAGTCATCTGTGTAAGTGCTTATTCATTAGGCTGCAATTCACTGTTCAGTAAAAATACTAGTTGTGATGGCTACCATCAGCTCATCCATCCATCACATATACCACTGTAGTGAGCAGTGTTAGCTATTGTGACGGCCACTTCGTCCCCGTCACGACTATCCCGGTCCCAGTCCCCTGAGTATTAGCTTTCCCCCCTGTTCTCCCTTTATTTTCTATCCGTCCCCTTATTTGTGTCCAGTCTGTGTTGGTTCCCTTGTCCCCTACCTAGTG
>JBBPCX010100336.1:0-13494 GCA_037974365.1 Hydrocynus forskahlii
TATTTACATTCTAGCACTGCAGGAGTTCAGTGTAAACTGTACAGTACAAATACGGGTTTACCTTTACATTTTCTTTGAAGCTAATGAGTTTAAAATGAAATTAAAGTGTTTGGGGAGCATAGTTGGGGGCATATTTAGGGTTTACACTATAAAAATAGGCATTTTTAGGCATTTTGTACCACATTGCAACAACATGTTTTTTCACTATACGCGCATGCTCTTGGAACATAACCCCCGCGAAAGGCTGTATATATACAGTGGGGGAAATACTTATTTGATCGCCTGCTTAATTTGTACGTTGGCTGACCTACAAATAAATGAGCAGTCTAGAATTTATGAGGTAGTTTCATTTTTATGGAGAAAGACGGAATTTCAACCAAAAATCAAGAAAAAAACATGTTTCATAAAAGTTATACATTGGTTTGCATTTCACTGAGTGAAATAGGTTTTTGTTACCCAAGCAAAACACGACTTAGTGCTGGGTGGAGAAACCCTTGTTGGCACAGCAGTGATGTTTCTTGTAGTCGGTCACCAGGTTTGCACACATCTCAGGAGGGATCCTGGCCCACTCCCCTTTACAGAAACTCTTTAGGTTTCTTGGCTGCTGCTTGGCAATTCAAAGCTTCAGCTCCTCCACAGATTTTCTGTAGGACTGAGGTCTGGAGACTGGCTAGACCACTCCAGTACTTCTTCTTAAGCCACTCCTTGGTGGTATGTTTTGGGTCACTGTCATGGTGGAAGACCCACAACCCATCTTCAGTGTTCTGGCTGAGGGAAGGACGTTCTCGTCCAAGATTTTACAGTACATGGCCCCATCAATTGGCCCCTCAATGCGGTGAAGTCATCCTGTACCCTTCGAAGAAAAACATCCCCAAGCATAATGTTTCCACCTCCATGCTTGACTGTGTTCTTCGGGTCATATTCAGCATTTGTGCCTTCTTGAGCAGGGGGACCTTGCGGGCACTGCAAGATTTCAATCCACAAGTGGACATCAGAATGCATGCTAACAAACAAAAAAACAGTAAGTGGTATCAAAATTTATTTTTTCTAAAAAGTAGAACATAGGTTTGGTTTTTCTGCTATTTGCCTCCAGGCTTGGATTTACAAAGTTCCATAAAAAACACACCTAATTTAATCTAATGAAGTAAAAAGAGCCAACCCAGGGAATTTCATGGTAGCATTACTGGGTTTCCATGAGAAAAGAGGTCTGGAAATGGTTAAGTGAACACTTTGGTACACATAAGACCACTATTTACAGAATTAATGTTATGGGTGTTAACACTAATGCCCTGTAAAAAACAGCTTTTAAGTTAAAATTTCTCAGATGCCTAAAACTTTTGTACAGTAGTGTAATTGGTAGTTTTAATAGTAATAATAGTAATGCTGTACTACTAGTGGTCATTGGGAAAGTAGTAATAGGAACTGTATTTGTGATAAATGTATCGACTGGTGGTGCTAGAAGTAATAGAGGAAACAGTAGTACTGGTCATGGTAGTAGTAGTGATACTCATAGTAATATTAGTGTTATTTGTAGTGCTGGTGGTTATGGTTGTAGTAGTATTAGTAGTAAATGTAGCACAGTGACTGGTAGTAATAGTAGTGGCATTTGTAGCAGTAGTGGTAATGGTAAATATATTTGCAGTACCAGTACTATTTATAATACAGCAGCTGGCCGTGGTAGTAGTAAAGGTAATAGTAGTAGTATAGTAGTCTGTCTGTCTGTCTCCACTACTGTTTTTCATGATGATTGGATAAAATGGAACAATAAACAGCAGCACAGCGAGCAGGAGCTTATACCACGGAACCACAGCAACTGGACAGATGTTCTGATGAGAGATTATTTAGCCACTCTTATCACTGTCGCCCTACTGCTGTTTTACATTTCTTCATGTATTAGGTATTATTTTTTCATGTTTCATGTTCATTGTACATTACGGTGAGTGCTTTCAAAAACAATTAATTTTACATGAGAGGAGACTGTATGGGGTTCGTTGGCACTGTGATGAGTGGAGACTCTTAGTCTGAGAGCTAAATGCCTCCCCGGGGGTCTGACAACCCTGTAGGTTACTTCTTATGGCTGTCATAACAAGCCATGTTGGTAGCCGGCAGCAAAACATGCAACTATTTTCTTTGTATACTTGGTACCTTTGCTTTTTTATATTAGTGAAGTGCATTAAGCTTTAAGGGTGGTAGCAGCCTAGCGGGTAAAACACTTGCCTGTGAACCCGATAACCACAAAGTTCAACCCCCCACTTTATACCACTGTACCCTCGAGCAAGACACTTAACCCTCAGTTGCTCCAGAGGGACTGTACCTGTAACTAATAACTGAAAGTCTCTCTGCCAAATGCCCGTTTATAAACTGATGAAGCAGAGAATCTAAATGCCCTAAATGTGATAGGGGTGTGCCATACAGTGTTAGAAACCATGAAAGCAAGTCAATTTAAGACATCAGTTTACCAAATGTATGCAGTTTGCAGTGAGCTTCATTAGCCTTGTAGCTCCAGGTTACAGAACTAAGGAAGCCAACTTGTTTCGCCTAATTGACTGCAACAGAAGAACGGGGGGAAAACTGCAGATTTGATTGATGACTGAAATGATCAGTTTAACCGCTCACGCCAATCAACCCTTCCACATGAACATCCCAAGGCAGAGGAAGGAAGGTTGTCCCACTACTATGAAAAAAGGGCAGCTGAAAAGCTCTGGAGTGGAGAAAGGCATCAGCTCCGCGGCTCCCGTTCGCACCCCTGCTGCTGTTGCAGCTGCTGCTGCTGTGAACCGACGGCTCCGGTCTCCACAAAGCATGGCGTTGAAGGTTTTAGCCTGAGGCCAGCATCTACTGGAGCCATTGCGAAGGCTTATTGGCCTTTTAGGGTCTAACTCGCGCGGCTCCTGCCATGCCATTATATAATGCAGGTACTGTAGAGTAAGTGCTCAAAGAAAAGCACCACTCATGCTAATAACAGACCTCTGTGTGTGTGTGTGTGTGTGTGTGTGTGTGTGTTTGTGTGTGTTGATATAAACTTGGGTGTGTGTGGGGTTGCATGGAACATTGAGTGCGATTATGAAAAGTTATTTTTTTCTACGAAGAGACAGCGGGAGTTTTTATATTAATATTTTATTGCTTTTGAAATTAGAAATGAACATGATAAGACGACAGGGAGGGGCAGACTGTTCCCAGAGTTGCATATGAAATGTCAGTTTGACCGTAAGAAAGAGTAAGAGAGAGTGTACCATAGTAGTGTTTGTTCAGTCTGTCGTTATTGAATTTCCTAAACAAGGGAGATTGCAGCTCTAATATCACCGACCAGCTTTAGCTCGCTCTTAACCTCCATTCAGCGGCATTGTTGGGCCTCTCATGGTCCTCCAGTCACCCAACACCACTGTGTTCATCTGAAAACAGAGATGTTCAGGACACTCCCACCCATTGGCTTGCCCATCCCCCGCTACACCTCATCGTCCAGCCCTTTAAGGGACAGTGGGACCTCCATGGTTGTCTTGCATGATGTTGTATGAAAGTGGAGGAGCAATTGCTTTCGCACTAAAGCTAAATGTTTGTTAGTGGTTTCATGAGTTTGACTTAAACCAGAAGAAACACTGGCTATCCACCTAACAATAGCTAAAATACTCGCGAAGAACCACTTTTGGTTCTCTAAAGAGCCTTTCAGTCTCCTGTTTTTATTAAAAGGCTTGAAGAACCTTGTTTAAAACTTCCACATAATGTGAAGGCTCTCTACCTGTTCAAGTTTCTTTTTCCCCAGAAACACATGTCCAAGCAAAGGTCCAGTTTTTTTACCTTTACCTTTAAGAGCTTTGATGATGTCTTCTCTTTTCTGCCAAAACACTGGAATTATTCCTGGCCAGAATATTCACTATTGTTTATAACTGATAATGAACATACAGTTGGGTCTGAAAAAAAGCAGACCACAATCAGAGAAAAAACAAACAAACAAAGTTTTGAAGTTTTTATTTTGAATAGCTGAAAAATAAGTAAAAGTAGAATATAAAAATAAATATCAAAGATTCTGCACTGACACTGATCATGTTAAAGCCAGACCTTTAATTTACAATGAAGCACATGCTCACATGACACGATTGTAGATATAATCTACACACTGGCTTTTGCATGAGTGTATATTATCATTAAGGGCATAACAAACACTAAGGAATTCTGAAATTTGTGTTAAAATGTCATATATTCTCATTTCATTTAAATTATTATTCTCACAATATAATTAGCGAAGATTTTCTCCTTTTTATCTCATATTAAAAATGGCTTGTCTCTGTCAAATCAGGGATCTCCATTTCCGTATCTGGTTCTGAATCAAAGCTCAAAGAGCGAGGCGTCTTTATTGTTCTCTTGACAGTGTTTTAATGGAATGCTGATAAAATTTCATGGTAAACTTAGACTGAACGTCAATCTTTCGTTTGGATAAAAAGCTGAGGAGCAAAAATAAAAAATGCATGCTCTTATGTATGTACACCCCCATTAAAAGTAAGGGTGCAGGTGCTCCCCTCATTCCTTTGTTCAGACACCTATAGAACCTTTGCAGCCCCTCTGCTGCGAAACCACCAGAGTAATATCCTCAATTCAGCCATACACATGTAGGCTATTTTTCACCCTGACAGTGTGCTCTAATGTTGCCTGATTGCTAACAGTCCTGCAGCTTAAGATTGCGAGATATCGTCGCTGTGCTGAGAACAGCCGTGCTTTCTGAGGGCATGAATGCGCCCAGTGAGAACACGGCTATGAACCTGGGGCTCTGTGGAGTCAAGGGCTGACCGTGCCTGTTGTTTGTACACTAGAAGTCATTTGGAGTGGAGGTTCTGCCTGGTGGCTGAACAACTGGGTCTGTTTTCACTGGAATGGCTTCTTCTGAAGGATAAACTAGGCCTGTAACAACAGCTCTTAGGATTTTGGTGGTGTGTTTTTCTAAGAACGAGAGTGTTCAGTGCAGCAGAGAAGTGAAGTCTGGCGGTTTACAAAGCGTCTGTTTAAGCGCCCGAGCACTTCCGACCTGCCATGCATTTTTAAAGAGTGTGGCTGCCTGTCAGACTGTGTCAGGCAAGTGATGTGTGCTAATGCGAAAAGACCTCAGGGTGCAAAAATCAAGTAAAGCCACCACACTATCACCATGCCAGACCTGAAGCTGTACTTATAAAACACACCAGCTAACACACCGAGTAAACCCGTCCCTTCAACCACCGCACAGGAATTTCAACGTAAACACCACTAATACCAAACCAGTTAAGTGACTGACTTCCTAGCCATCACTCTGAGAACTTTGTGACTGAGATATAATAACTGATGGCATTGTTATCATATGAATGTCAGCACATGTTTGCTTTAAAAAAATGGAACATATTTGACGTTTTTCTCACTGATATTTGATGGCATATTTAGTATTCTCAAGATTAGCAGAACACTGAAGTGTGGGTAGTGTGTTAAAACATTGAGATTTTATTCATTTTAGTATATTTGTACCCCTCTAGCAATAAGCTGTAGATGATGGAACTCAACCTTGTATCTTCATTATTGCTGGGTTTTTTTTATATTTATAAATAACTGGGATGCCAACTGCCATCTACACTGAGGAGCAGTTTCATGAGGAACAACCATTAGAAATGGCCCAGGATGGCTTCGCACAAAATCTTGTTATTAGCTTCCATTGAAAGTTAAGACCATGAAGAATATGAGGGATATTTCCAACATCAACAAAGTCCTCTGTAACATGGGTTTTGCTGCAATCCTGGTGTATCTAGTTCAGTTTTCTAGTTCAGTTTCTATATCGGCATTGGTTGGTATGTACATGCCATATATCATTAGTACTTGTGCATTGTGATAGTGTTAAAATATTATTGCTGTTAGTTTAACAGTTTTCTTCATTGTTTTTTTGTCTGCTGGTTTCTTGTCCGCTGATTTATGCTGCAGTTTTTAAGATCTCAGCATAGTTTCTGCTCTTAAAGCTTCTGTGTTGTAGCAATCGTGTAGTTTACTGTATAATTACCACCAACTGCCTCCCTACTGACTTAGCAACCCATAGATATACTAGAGTTACCAGGGAGCTGCTCTCTACACCCTTTCACACTTTTCTAGTTTTAAATGATCCCCTGTCTTACTGTTCAGTGGCTTTATTTACTCACCGAGCATGCATGCTGTTACGACCTATGGCAATCATCATGTATTATCGGTATTTTCTTTTAAATGTGCAGTTTAAAAATGCCTTTATGGCAATAAGGTTATCGGTCGACCTTATTGGATCAGCACTAATATATTTTTATTTTGAAAGCTGTTTTTTCTGTGCTCACTGCTTCACCTCACTTTAACAGGGACACTCGCTACTGAACATACCGACTGCTTCTGCTGCTGATCAAAGAAAAATGTTTCTGCTGGTCTCTGTTCAGAAAAAAAACAATAAAATAGAATTATAAATGTTAACTTGCTGTTGCTCGGAAGGTGCCTGATATACTGTTATGATCGTGGCTATATGGACCGCGGACGCCGTGCTCTGATGATTTATGCTGCCTTGTCGAAAAATGCTACCAGACCGCCAACTGACAGCAGATCATATCAATTCATGCTACTCTGCCGAAAAATGCTCCCTCAAGTTTATACAGTTCATAGTCAGTTTATATAATAAGAAATAGACAAAGAATATGCATAATCAGAACATTATTATGGGGATTATAAAATGGTTCCGGCGCCCATGCTCTGGACTCTGAGGGTACCTTGTTTTTCTATAACAAACTAGATAAAACATGAATGCCCTGCAGTGGCAAATAGTTTTGGTTTTATATTTGATATGATTACATTAATGTTGAGATTTTACTGTGTTAAAGGGAACACTGCTGTTAAAAAGGACCATATTTGTTTAAAGTGTTTGCAAACCAAATGTTGTTGCTCTTTTGCTCGAATGTATTTGTTTATTTGTGCGTTGTTTGTTAGTTTTTATCAAGAGCCTATGATGTATGTGTATGTATGTATGCAGTGTATAATGTGTTTATAGACCACTGTGTACTACAGTTTAAGTCCCTGCGTTTTCTTGGTGTGTGAAGTCGTCGATATGGAGGTTAAATGTTTAAGAGCCTCTCATCGATTGGAGTGAATGTCCAGCAGCAGGAACCGTCTCTCACTCTCTCTCTCTCTCTCTCTCTCTCTCTCTCTCTCTCTCTCTCTCCTCCTGCCTGTTATTAGACCTGTTTCTGCACGCGCGCGTGATGCGTCCCGGCTTTCAGCTGCAGTAAATAATTCGTGTTCTGCTCGGGACCCGAGAGAACCACGGGGAACCTCGCGAGCGGCTCAAGGACGCGTGTGGAGCTGGAGACGCGCACCTGCTTCCTGCTCCACCTGTAACCCTCCTCCTCCCCTCCCTGCCCCCGGTCACCACCCCCTCCCCTACAGAAACAAAACACACGCGCGCGCGCGCACACACACATACGTATGCACACGCGCACACAGACGCACGAGCGCGGTGCGACCGAGCAGACGCTGGAGAAGGAGCGCGCCAGGAGAGGCGAGGCGGTTTGGGTGGAGCAGCCGGGTCGTCGTGCTCCTTCTTCTCCTTCACTGCAGATGCTCGCGCCTTGAGAGAGGGAGTGAGAGAGAGAGCGAGAGAGAGAGAGAGAGAGAGAGAGAGAGAGAGAGAGAGAGAAGAGGGAGAGAGAGAGAGAGAGTAGAGGGAGGGAGGGAGAGAGAGAGAGTAGAAGGAGGGAGGGAGAGAGAGACAGTCGAGAGCGCGGAGGGAGAGAGAGAGAGAGAGAGAGAGAGAGAGAGAGAGAGTAGAGTGAAAGGGAGAGAGACAGCGTGAAAGAGAGAGAGAGAGAGAGAAAGGGAGGGAGAGGGAGACAGACAGAGGGGGAGAGAGTGTGAAAGAGAGAGAGGGAGAGAGAGACAGACAGAGAGAGAAGAGGCGGCATGGTGCTCGTGAGTGGTCTTGCGTGAGTGTGTCTCGTGTCCGAGACCATGGAGGAATCTGAGAGCATTCCGTGCGCGCCCGAAGACGGTCTGCTCGGGAGCTGGCGCTGGAACCGGAGCGCGCGGGAGCAGGTGCAGCTGAAGCAGAAGATCCGTGATCTGCCCGGGCTGCTCAAGCACGGTTTACATCTAAGGAAGAAAAGCGTGAGTACACACACTCACTCACACACACACACACACACACACACACTCTTCCCCGCGTGAACCGCCCTTAGCGCGTGCCCGTGAACACCGGACGGATCCGTCCGTCCCCAGCCCCGCCAGCCTGCTGAGGGGGGCGTCTGGCCGTGTTTTGTGTTTTTTAAAGCCCACCCCCCTATACCCCCCCATTAATTAGTGATGTGCGACATTAACGCACATCACTAATACCGTGGACGCGCCTTTTCCGTTCTTCATTGACTTGAGAGACCAGGAACGCAGGCTGAGGTTCACGCGCCGTATCTACGGCAACAGGAATCCTCCAACCCGCACACACACACACACACACGCACACACACACACACACTGAAGTTTGTATTGCCGTCTTCGTGGGATTAATCATCTGACTTCTGTATTAATGATCTAACTGTTGCCACACTGCACCAAAGCCAGCGCTGAAGTCTTCAGGATTCTTTCTTTTTCCACATAAAATATTTTTTTTGTGTAAACAAACAAATAAAAGGTTTTCAGAAGGAACAGCCAAATGCTGGGAGTCATTGTGAACAATCGTCATGTTTTCCATCATCTGAAGGACATTTGGTCCCCATAAAGAGGAAAAACATGGACACATACACACACATACACACACACACACACACACACTCACACAGACACACAAACACACACACACACACCTGACGCCTTTAATACCTCTGCAACTGAACTTCCTCGTCATAGCCTGCCTCACGAAGCTGTCTATAAATATCTCTTTTGTCTGACAGCTCATTTTGCTCATTTTGACAAAAAAGGATGTTTTTTCTTTGGTGGGGGGTGATGTGAATGACCAAGCAACACCAGTAAACAACCTTGTCCAGCTTGTTGTGTGTGAGGCACTCGAGCGATCAGCACTGCTGGGGTTGTGTTTGCGGTATGAATGGATTTGATCGACGTTACATAGCACTGATTGTCGTCTAATTGAGATCTGATACAGTTTCAGTGTTCAGAGGTTCGTGTTCGGGCAGAAAAAGCTGCTCCTGCATCAAACCTTTGAACTCTAGGCTTGTTGTTCAGTTGTTAATCCTAAAACAGTGTAAAATCTAAATGTACCCCAGATTAACCAAGACATGTTTGATGCGTGAGGTTTGCTCTATTTGCACTGTAGCCAATCTCAAACAGACTTTCTTAAATGGTATGGCATACCTATCCAACAAATAATTCTATCTATCCATATCTATCCAACAAATAATTAAAGACAAAATATTGCCCATTTATATGGACGCTACAGTGGGCAGCGCTGTTGCCTCACGCCTGGTGGTGTGGGTTTCCTTCGGGCTCTCCGGGTTTCTCCCACAGTCCAAAGACATGCGTGTCAGGTGAATTGGGGATTGATCATAGGTGTGTGTGTGTGTGTGTGTGTGTGTGTGTGTGCCCTGCAGTGGGCTGGCCCCCCGCCCAGGGTGAGTCCCTGCCTTGCTCCCGTAGACCCCAAGATGGGTTTTGGGTATCGGTGACCCTAGTAAGGATTAAGAAAATGAATGAATTTATGGATAATAGTGTATCATACAGGATAAACAAGTGTATTCGACATTATTTAAAATCTCACCCAAGTTAGGGGCAGCAGGTAGCCTAGTGGTTAGGGAGTTGCCCCTGTGATACAGAAAGCTGTGGGTCGAAAGACTGCTCCCAAGACTGCTAGTGGCACCACCGAGGTAGCCTTGAGCAAGGTACCTTCCCCACACACTGCTCCCTCCCCGGGTGCTGTGTTCCTGGCTGCCGCTGCCTCACTTGGGTGAATGGGTTAAATACAGAGAGAGAATTTTGTGCAGTTCATACTGTGGCGTGTTCACATATGACAAAATGGTCACGTTGCACTTTAATGTTTGAGGCAAATTCGTGATGATTCAAGAGTGCAGTTTGAGCAGCGTCAACTGGTGTTCAGTGGAAAAGCTATCACATTAAGACTTATTCAGTAACTTCTAGGTATTATTCAGTTACTACAATGTTACTAATATGGAAGGGATGCAGCTGTGAGAGTGAAGAAAGGGAGTCTGGATGAGTCTTCAGGGTGAAAGGGGTTAATGCAGGAGGGGAACTTCTACCCTGAGCGTGTTTTGTAGGGACTAAGGGATTTATGCATCACAAACCATGTAATGGTCATGCTCGGGAGGCAGAGAGAGGAGCTCTTGCAGACAGGGGCATCGGGCCGTGATGACTGAGAGGCTTTAAAACTGAAGGTGGGCCGTCTCGCTGCAGTCTGCAGTCCTTTAGGCTTCTACACACAGAACCTGGCTTCCCTTTAAAGGTCATCTACACTGCTCCCCAAACTCTGGTACTGGAGTGTCCCTAACCTGCAGAATGATCAGCACCATGCATGAAAATCAGCATATGTAAAATCTACTTTTTTAAGAAACCGCACATACTCTTGGTGATAAACTGGGTTTAGGCAAATTAATATGCTGCATTTATTTTTGGTACCGGTCTACAGCCTGCAGCCTGTTCGAGTCGACAGCTCTTTGCATCTGTGTATTTATGCTGGAAATGGTCATAGACAACAAGGGAGTGCCTGGAAAGTAGGAGCAATAAAAAGAAAGATTTTCTCCCCCGAAGATGCATATTTCTTTGGTTTTTTTGAAAATATTCCTTAGGGACCCCAATAAATTTTCCTCATGTGTTTAAAAAAAAAAGTGTCCTTAAATAAAACAACACTCTTGCATGATTTTTGTGCAATAAATGGGAAGCCAATTCTCCAAACATTTCTGAGGAACAGTTTAATCATTACTGATTTATTGTGTATGTCATATGTATTGGTTTTACTCAGTTTCCTTAGAGTACCAGTAATGCTGGTGTTTAGTGTATTAGTATTTTTCCCTGGTCTAAACCTGTCAGTGGAGCCAGACTTCCATTCCTCACTCATGGACTTGCATATCCTGCATATTAGTTTCATGGCAGAAGTGAGCAGGGCACAAAGTAATGCGGGGTAAAAGGGAACATGGATATTTAATGTAGTTCCAAAAGTTAAAATAGAATGTGCTTTTAGTCGTGTTCTTGTATTCCCACAGCAGTGTCACCTGAGACTTTTCACAGGAGTAGCTAGGAGTGTGTGAAGATTGTTTTTATACCATAAATATATGTTTTTTTTTATCCTAAGTGCTTTTTGATTACTACATTGTCTGGATGAGTCACAGACACCTAAATCGTTCCACTTACTTTCCCTGTGTCTGTAATAAAGCAGCATTTTTAAAACAAGCACAAATCACATCGAGAACTAGACACAGTTTTAGAAATAGTGGAGCCAGATTGGGTTCTTGGGTGCTTAAGGGTGCCAAAGTGGTTATTTAGGAACTTCTTCCAATGGAGGTTCTTTTAAATGAAAAATGTTTGTATGTGAGCTGTGTCAGTGTGAAGAACCTTTTTAAAGCTTAAAGAACATCATTATGTACATGTAGAGGAACCCTTAAGTTAGGAAAGAAACATTGTGTTTTGATTTGTTACACCTTGAAAATGTTCCTTACACTCACATCTTTATTGTCAGAAATAGTTCTTTAAGGAACTATGATAGTTATTCGCCCAAAAAATCTTTTGTGAAGCCTATTTTTGGGAGAGCAGAGGTGTTTGAATAGGTTTGGATCAGGGCTCTGTGCCTTCCACTGAAGATCCTGCGCATCAGACTCATCAAGCCGTGTCTTTGTGTGCCTTGCTTTGGGCGCTGGGACGCAGTCATGCTGGAACAGAAATGGGATCTTCCTGAGTCGTTACCACAAAGCTGGAATGCAAATATAAGACTACAAGCAAATGCTAAAAATTCCCTTCACTGGAAAACTAGTCTCAGCTCTACATCAATTTTATAGATTTACAGATGAATGTAGGCATGTTTTCTATAGACATAGGTGTCTCACATAAACACATACTGATGGAATCCAGCAATTGCCCAGTGACTTCCTTTACAAGACAAGTGAATGTGGTTTGTTCTTTTCGAAGCACAAGGAAATGGACTGAAATTGTTGCCTGCGGTTATTGACTGTACTCTAGTCAGTCAGACAGAGACTGAATTAGAGGCTGAAATGCTGGAGCATTCTATCAACAGCCACCTAATCAGCTAATTAACGTGCCCTTTCCAAGTTGTAGTGCATGTGTTCGAGCGGGGAAAAACACTCAGACATGCTGGGCGGGGGGTTCTCCAGGACCAGGGTTGGTACACAGCGGCTCCCTGGCATTAGTGCTTTCCCTCGACTCGTTATCTAGCGAGCAGATTGTTCCCCTGGAGCAACCGAAGCCTCAGAGTCTTTCCTTTGCTCTGAACGGTGTCAGAACAACATCTCATGCTTCAGTGGCTTTCTCTGCGCTGGGTTGATGTGTTATACCTTAATTACGTATGAGCACATCCTGCATTTGGATTGCAGCTCAAAAGGCTTATTGTTGAGCAGCGCAGGTGGACGCTTGCAGTCTGTCGGAACTTGTGGAACGCACAAGATTAAATGAATCATTTCTAATTTCTCCACACGGCCCGCAAAGGAGTGACAGAAGAAATTAGCCCTGGGTGAATGACTGAACGTTGCTCGGCGTGGATGACTGCTAAAGATTAAGGTTCCCCACTGCGTCTCGACTCGGATGTACGGTTCTAGGAAATGCAGCTTTAGTCAGTTTAGAACCTTTTCATTATATCAATGCACACTCGCACATCTCATTTACAAAAAAGGATCACTTTACATAACCACGCATTGAAAGGTTCTTAAAAGAGCCTAAAGTGGTACTCATATTGCCTTGCTTCAAAGAACCATTTTTGACACTCATGACACCTCATCATTTGCTTTTAATTTGGGAGGTTTCATTGCTGTGAGGCAGCTTTGTTTTGGAAACCTGTCTGTCATTGCTCTGTGTGTTCCAAAGAGAGGCCTGCGTCGCTCCCAAGTCTCAGTGTGAAACCCTTGGTGGACAGAATTGATGCTAGAGGCAAATCTCTACTGCGCACTGATAGCAATTTCCAAAAGACTGCTTTCAAGCACAGGTCACATTTTGGATAATCTGGAAAAAGACGGTGGTACAGGCACCTTTAACTGTGGGTGGATTTGTGTGTATAAGAACTGTGTATGTGTGAGGGAGAGAAGTAAGAAATACACACACAGCTCAAATGTCTAAAGAAGTACTGTGTGATGTCTGCATCAGCATATTCATAGTAATGCATGTGATACACAGTGATAAGCAATTTTGAAAAATCAAGACAAAATGATTCAGAAATAATGTTTTCAGGATTTAATATTACATGTACTTTATCATTCAGGGTATCTAGGGCAGTTTCGAGTTGCACTAGCGTGGGGTGAAAAAGCCCAAATGTGTTCTTCCTATACACACACACACACACACACACACACACACACACACACA